>JAVJIF010000473.1:0-82500 GCA_038442645.1 Agave tequilana
CGCGAAAACGCGGCCAAAGCCGCGTTTCCGCGGCTTGGTTGGGGAGTTAGGGGGAGCGTTTTCTCCCTCGATCTCCCGGGATCCTCCTCGTGTGGGTTATGCCTATAAAGCCAGTATTTGCACTGAAAATGGGACGACCTTGCAGAGATAGGATTTAGACTAGTTTTTTCATTTCTTAGTTTAGGTTTTTCTTTTCTTTTTATGTAATTTGTATGTAAGCTTAGGATAGATGAAGATTCATGTAAGTAAGGAGAGAGGCTGATGTTGAGAGTGACCACCGATGTACCCTCCTCCTTTCTTCCATTGTTTCTCTGCAAGTAATAAAGGTAAATACTTCTTTTTATGTTCGTATTTTCTTTTGTTTCCATCTTTCTCTTTCTACTTTACCCCCTTTGTTTTTGATGAGTTTACAAGTGAAGCCAGAAGCATAAGTATAACGATGCTTTGTGAGTGCCAACGATACTTCATGAAGACGTTCTCCTCCTCAAGATCCGTATCACTTCAATCTTGCAAGGCTTGATGATATAATGCGAACAGGGACTGAGCTCGATCTTATGACCTATGCGTTGAACGCCTCCGAATGCAAGGTAGAACATGCAAAGGTTTCCAGGTAAGTCATCATCAAACTAGGTAAGTATTTCTTCACTCTTCTTTCTTTCTTTTCTTTTATTTCTTTAGTATAGATCACCACCTCTTCCAAATCACTCTTTTTCGACTCATTTGTACATAGTCGCTTTCTTTCTTTCCCCTTTCTTTGTAAATAGTCGTTCTCCATTTCTCTCCACCTTCTTCATCTCTCATTTTCTTTTTAACTTTAACTCAACTTTCTTTTTCATTTTTTCTTCTTAAAAACAAAGAAGAACTCTCATTTTTCTTCACAAGATTTCAATACAAAACCGTAAACGCTTCTATTGCAAACCCTCCTTGTGGATCACGACCCGCATAGCCACTTGCTATAGCGGTAAGAATTGAGCACTTGCACATCTTCATTCTAAATCTGAAATTCTATATTTTTTATGCAGGTTGAACCTCAATCACATACAAGTACAAGAATGACCAAAACATGAAGAGAAATCATGAAATCAGTGAAAAACTCAGAATCGAGTTAACACATGTATGACGATAAATCCGAATAAAGAAAGCATGTATCGAAATATCGTGTGGTGAGCATAGGTACCACAAGTATGAAATCAAACATCATGTAATGCGTCAAGTACAAGTGTGGACAAAACTAGTTATATAAGCTTAGACTTTGGGTTCATGAGATTGATACGTCGAGGAGATAATTCAAAAAAGAAACCCTCATATATAACCCATATACCCCATGTCACCATTGCCTGAGTTCATACAACCCGAGTTGCCCTAAAGTAAACAGAATAAGTTTGTCATGTATAATTATTGTGTCACAGGAAGCAAATATAGGAAACGACATGATAACTTAATCATTCAATAACAACCATCAGTGTCACCTGTCATTATAATCATTTTCTTCCAGTGTCCTATAACATTGGTAGTTCATACTGGGTCCGCACTCCAGTAGAACCCAATCTGAACTCTGATATATAGATACCATTATTCAGATGAGAAAATGATTTAATAACATCCGTTACTGAGTTTATTATTATTTGATAATAAAATTATATCTAGGATAGGGTAAGGTGGTGTGTGCTGGAACTTACAAGTACAAGCCGGTAAATCAAAGGACAGGAAATCCAGTGCGGTAACTCAGAAATCAAATATATAATAAAGCAGAGTGTCAGCTCAAGTCATATCACATGATTGAATAACAGTATAGCAAGAGAATATTAAAGTGTTGCATTTTAAGTTATTCAATAATAATAATCACTACCGTTTGATATTTCAATCGCCTCCCTTATCAGTGTCTCACATCACTGATAGTCCATACTAGAGCTCGCACTCTGGTAGAGCTCACTCGGGTCTGATATGTGAGTTTCAGTATCCGAATTAAGGAGAAATCAAATATCACACGTTCCTAATATTATTATTGTAGGTTATTAGTTCTTATATTATTCATCCGATCCATATGTTTAGGGATGTGTTACCGGCACACATACATTCACTTATAAATAAGATGAGTTATTATTTAAAAATTGATAGAGGATCAACTGTATCAGGTTCATAATGGGCCCCGTGCATACCAGGACAACAGCCTTAGGACATCTTGCGCTAGACTCTGGAACCGATCGCTAAGCCGTAAGGGTCATATTTGTATGCCTTGGAAGGATGAAATTTGGACAGGGGTGTCAGTTCACCCCCAACCGGTTCCCTGTGGCCTCAGGTAGATCCAGAATAGTCGTTGCAACATCAACCATTATAAAGACGTACATATTGATGTCATCAGTTTCCCCAGCCCTAGTGTAAGTTATCCATTAATACAGATTATGTTCATGATGATTGATTTACAAGAATTAACATGAATATAACAATAAGAGGAGCATGATACAAGAGTATAATCTCAGGAATGTACATGTTATCAGTGTCAAGTCCCCATAAAGGTGATAATCATGAGTCAGATGATAACATACAAGTGTCATGTGCAAGTGATAACATGTCAAATATCAGGTGTCAGATATCAGCTGTCAGGTAACGTACAACAATATAAGCACTATAAATAAGCACAATGTCGCAATATAAATCGGCCAGTCGATCACTCAAGTTAGAATAAATCAGTGTAAAAGGACATTTCAAACTCTTCACAACCATAATCATGATAATAAGATTTTAATATATTAATCAAGAAAGCAGATGGGGTGAGATTGGACTGACAGGCAAGTAGGTAAACATGCAAGCAGACAAATGAGGCTTAGTAGAACTGGACAAAGCGACAAGCAGAACTAGACAGAACTGGATAGACAACTGACTATCTGGATTAGACATAGTTGATCAAATAAGCGGTCAAGCAAGCAACCAGACAACTTGGTTAGGCTGAACTGTATAGACAAGCAAGGTTAGATAGACAAGCATACAAGCAAACAAGTAGAGTTGGGTAGGTTGAATAAACAAATAAACAAGCAAGAGAAGCTAAGCAGGACTAGAGCATATCTAGACCGTGTTAGCAGTATATAACGCTAGACAACACGGTGGAGCTAGACTCCTGGCTAAACCCGCACTGCGGGGTTAACGCTCATAGCGTAACGAGGTATGGACATCCTCATGGTGAAGCCATGCTCACGACGAAGCTAAACGCCTACGGCAAAGCCAGCACGATGAATACTAGATCTTCACGTATGACGAAGCCACACTTGCAGCCAACTAGAGATGAAGCCAACGTATGACCGCTATGCTATTATACATGGCGTAGCTATGCTCGCGACAGAGCTAGTTAATAAACGCAGAGCGCTAAGCTCACCTACCGACAGAGCTGGTAGAGAACCCGAAGGCTAAGTCTGAAGACTGAGTCCGAAGCTAGGGTCAAGCTAGCGAGCAGTGATAGACGCTAACGCGCACGTGACGTAGTGGTGTATGAACACTCTACTAATACCACGACATAGCTACGTTCGGGCGAGTTTCTTGATAAAACGCTGAGCACTAATCTCTCCTACCAGGCAGAGCAAAAGAGACCCCAGAGGCTCTAAGTGCACTCCTTTCGGGGAGTGGCTATAAGAGAGACCATAGGTCTACGCACCCTGAGGGCTATAGAGCCCAGGGCCAAATGGGTACCTGCAGAAATGTTTATTACCGCACAACACGCACATATATAAACAAGAGAAATAATAATGGGAGAACTGTAATATTAGTCAACTTAGCGACGAGATTACCACGAAACCCGAAGGTATAAGACTGAATCTATTGGATAGTTCAGCCCGAGGGTTGAGTAGACGAAACCACTCCGCCAAATCTACCACTAGACCAGTAAGGGTGCAGAGAATGGTACCCATTGGGTAGCCCCTAAAGTGGCCTCTCGGGACAACGCAACCCTGGAGGGGTCGTTTGTCCCGAGGTCTTCTCTTGCAACCTGCACCACCGTTAGTCCTACAAATACAATATTATCTATACTATTACAAGCATTTGTTCACAAAATATAGTACAAATACTGTCCTTGGCCATATACATGCATACAGTGCAATACAACGCATACAATCCCAGATATAAAATATGATACATGGTTTAACAACCAACATCACACGCTCAAATACATAATATGGTTTACAAACCCAAAGTCAAGGAACGTTACTCACCTAAATATTGGTGCACGTCACAAAATCCCAGAACTCTGAAAACTCCAAAACAAACGCGCGTGCGTGTTCAAATATATTATATAAAATATAAATATAATATATATTTAGAGAGAGAAATAAGAGTAGGAGAGAGGAAAGAGATATAAAGAGGGGCAAAGAGAGAGAAAGATGGCCGGGCCATGGGTGGTCGTCCAGGTGGCAGCCGACCATGGGGTGGTTAGCCAGGTAGCCACCGACCATGGGTGGCCGACGAAGGAGAGGAGGAAATAGTGAGGGGTATGGGGTTTTGGGTGGTGGTGGAGGTGATTTTGGTGGTTTTGAAGAGGGAGGATGTGGTGGTTGTAGTGGATCTTGGTGGAAAAGAAGAGATGGTGGAGGTGGTGCTTAGTGGTTGGTGGTGAAGGAAGTGGTGGGATGGAGTGATGGTGGTGATTTTTTGGTGAAAGAAGAAGAAATGAAGGTGGAAGTGATGGTATTATGGTTGTTGTTGATGGAGATCATGAGATGGTGGTGAAGAAATTACCAGAGTTGGCACAGGAGTGTGTTGGCCCAATGGCCTTCCACTCTAGTTTTGATGATGATCAACTCATGTAGTTATTTTTACTAATATTCTTGTGTCTCTAAGTTTCAGATCATTAACAGGATATTAGTTGGTGATTAGCTTCAACAAGATGATTAGAAGCTTATCATGGTGATTCCGGTGCCAAAGCTTAAAGATCATACCTTTGCACTTGGAGAATCACGGAGTTTTGGAGCAAGTCTACTTGAAGATGATGATCGTCAAGAAGACTTAGGTATCCTAGTTTAGATAGAGTTTTTAGATCCATTTGTAAAGCTTAGTTTAGTTGATATGCTCAAGTGCACAACACACACACGTTTTATGATTGAGTTTTGGTTTTCATGAATAGTTGATCAAAACAAGTTTACATATGTTATATGTATAGTAGATGTTTTCTATTTATACATACATGCTTTAACTTGGTAAACAAACTTATTTTGTTATCCCTATTCATGTTTTGGAAAAATCAAGTTTGACAAAATACAAGGTTTTGTTTTTGATAAAATTGGCAAGACACAAAATGAATTGATATGTTGATATATTGTCTTGAAATTTTTATCACATGTTTATGTTTCAACATAAAATGATAAAACAATTTTTATGGTATTTTTAAAAGAGATAAAAGATTTTTTAGAAAATATTTTTTCCAAATTTTTCTGACCTGATTTTGTGCTGACAGGCTGGTCGGCCGACCGGGACGGTCGACCGCACCAAGGGCCGGTCGACCGGGCCGGTCGACCGATGTGCACAGACGTGCACGTCTGTTAGGCACAGTGGACGGTCGACCGAGCCGGTCGACCGGGTCTGAGAGCTCTGCTCTCGGTTTGTTTCGGTCGACCGGGCCGGTCGACCGCTATTGCCCAACGGTCACATTTTTGACCGTTGGCGGTCGACCGGACCGGTCGACCGGCAGTCTGTCAGACTGCCACATCAGCCTAACGGCTAGTTTTGTATAGGGGCTATATAACCCCATCTCTTTGGGGATTTAAGAAAAGTTTTTTAAGGAGAAAATTTCTGGTTTCTAGAGGTTTTAAAACAAGTTTTCAAAAGTGTTTGGGGTTTTAATTCTTCAATCTTTATTGTTTTAGTTTTTTGGAAAAATCAAAGAAAAGAATATTTTGGGAGATTTGTCTTGGTTTTCATTCTATATCTTTTGGAAGGATTTTCCCAAGTGATTTTCTTTGTTGCTAGTTTTCCAAACACCTAGTTTTCCACACTTGAGCTATCTTCTATCCTAAACTATTAGGATCTTTGTTTTTGTGGAAAAAGAAAGAGAAGAGTTTGAGGTTGTTTGTTGTAAACCTCTTTATTGTAAACACCCTTTTATTTGTGAATCCCTCTTCGGTAGAGGTGATCGGGTGATTGAGTTGTATCCCTCAAGTGTGAGGTGATAGTGTTGGTTGTGAGCTCTTCGGTAGAGGTGTTGTGGATTGTGGTTGTTGTAGCCTCGGTGGCTTTGTAAGTTGAGAGAGGAGTTAGGTACTCCTTATAGTGGATTGGGAAATCCTACACGGTGGTGTAGGCGGGGATGTAGAGCAAGGTGCTCGAACCTCGAAACAAATCTTGGTGTTTGCGTATTGATCCATTGTCTCTCTAACTCTCTCTCTTATATTTGTGCAAAGCATCATATTCATATCATATCATATTTGCATGTGTTGTGCATATTTCATATTGCCTTGCATTTATTCATATTGCTATTCATTCTTGATTGCTTGGCTTGATTGTGTGTGCACATATTTCTTATTGCTTGGATTGCTTGTGTGTGTGTGCCTAACTTGTACTCATCCAACAAGAGCTTCACATAGCACCTCAACCCATTTCAAGGGGAATCAAGGGGAGTTAGTCCAGAGCCTCGAAAGGGGAATTCGGCTACACTTGTTGTATTGTATTAGTTTGTGCATAATTTGCATTAGCTTCCGCATTTAGCGCACTTAGTTTGCATTTAGTTTCTTAGATTAGCACTTACACCTATTCACCCCCCCCTCTAGGTGTTTTTCAATTGGTATCAGAGCTAGTGCTCCTGATATTAGGCTTAACATCCTAGGAGTGAGATCCATTTGCTTGCTAATCTCATTTGTATTTGTTTGTTTGCACATTCATATATAGTTTACCATGGACTTCATGACCCCTCCTAGCTTTGACCCTTTCAACATTGATGTTTGGAAGTATAGGATGTCCATGTACCTAAAGACCCTAGGTTTGCATGTCTTCCTTGCCGCCACCAAGAGATGTTATCTTGGTGATTGCAATCATATAGGGGCCAATGCACAAGCCCTAGAGGCCATTAGAAGCACTTTATCTAAAGATTATCTTTTATGTGTTTCTAACTTTGATTCCGCTTTTGTAGTGTGGAACAAAATGACAACCACCAACACCTCCGAGCTTCAAGTACAAATTCAAGAAGAGGAATCTAGTGGAGAATTCGATCCACAATGCTTCATGGTCCAAGGGAATGACTCCCTTGAGGTACATTCGGAATCCCACCTAGATAGTGATTATGATGCTAGTTCTTCAAGTGATGATATCGTTGATCCCCATGTTTTGAATGAAGAACTATCTATTGTTTGTGAAAAGTTAATTGAAAAATATAAGATTTTGAAAAAGAAAAGTCTAGATATTGAAAAAAAAAATAAAAGTTTGCATGCTAGACTTGATTGTGTTTTGCAAGAAAAGGTTGAGGTCTATAATGAAAGGGATTCATTGAGATCTCAATTGGAACTTGCTTTAAAAGAAAATAAATTTTTAAAGTCTAAAAATGATTGTGAAATTCTTTTGAAGAAAAATGAAAATTTATCTTCTAAAGTTGATTTTGTTTTAAAAGAGAATGTTGTTTTGAAAAACAAAATCATTTCTATTTCCAATGATTTAAATGTTTGCTTAGAGAAAAATATTGTTTTGCAAAATAAGATTGATTCTCATGTTTGCCATGCTAGGGTAGTTTCACCTAAATCACCCATTGCATGTTCCACTTCTTCTATGCTCGAAAATGATATAAATTTGTTAAAGAAGAAAATGGATTGTTTGGGCTCCACTATGAGCCAATGTGCCATGAACCACTCACGATGGGAAACCTTGGTTCGAAAGAAACAAGTTCCATCCTTTATGCATGCACACCCATCACGGCATACACATGCTTCACACGGACACCATCAACACAAGTATGCTCATGTGTACACATGTACACATTGTGGCCGAAAAGGCCATCTTGCTAATTTTGCTATGATCGTTTACATGTTGAAAATTTAGCCAAGAAGTTTGTTTGGGTTAGAGAAGGTACTAACCCCCATGGACCCAATAAGAGATGGGTACCAAAGACCACCCCTCCTTTGTTTAATGTAGGTGTGGGCTCTCACATGACGTGAGAGTGATGGCACCTTGGAGTGGATGCGTTCCGGACTTCATGGAAATCAAAATGGATGCATCACTTTCAAGGGAAGGTTTGGTGGAGAGGACCACCATGTTTTGGAGACAAGGAGAGTTGCTTCTTCGGTTTTGGTAACAATCCTTTACTCCCATTTATTGTTTACATGCTTTTCATTTCATTGCTTATAGCATGTTTTGATGTTTTATAGCATGTTTCATTGTCTATGGATTAGTATGTTCATTCCATATTTATTAGATCCTTGACATACATGTATAGTATTTGAGACACACATGCTTATTTGATTCACATTTAGTGTTCTCATCGTTTGTTTAAGCTATAATGTACATCATGAATCTAATACATGTGAATTTATATAGTAATCATGTCTTAGTTTTATCATGATGATTTTTATATTGTGTTTTGATGCTTCATGTTAAGGTTACTTGTTTAGATGTTAGTTTTCATTAAGACTAGGATTATACTTGTACATATAGTGGGCCACAAATAAATCTATATATGTATGAGCTTGATTGCTTATTTGAACCCATTAGATGTGCTAGTATAGTCTAGTTTTGATGATTCATACATTTCAAACTTGTATTCCATTTTTTGGATTTGTTTTGATTATGTGTTTCACTTCATGTATATGTTTGTATTGCCAAACTTTAAGATATACATGTATACCCCTTGAGTCATTTGCCTTTCATGCAAATCTATATTTGGACTCAATTGTATTTAGGATATGTATGTATACTTCATGTTTGACAATTCATACATATACCTTGAAATGAAATTTGTTTGTGATGAAAATTTAGTTTTTCATGTTTCATGTATTTATGTTTAACTTCATGTATATGTCTATCTAGTTCAAACTAATCTTATACATATACATCTTTTTGAGCCACGTGCCTTCACGAATATACATTTAGTGGACTCGTTGAGTTTTGGATATGTATGTATATTTTAGCTTGTATTAGACATACATATGCCTTGAAGATTAAATAAGGAGTTTTATATGATTTTTCATGTTTTTGATGGAATTATGTTTTAAGGAATAATTGAGCTTAATAAAATATTTTTCATGATTATGATCTTCACATATTATTTGTACACTCATATCTATTGCTCATGTTT
The DNA here is from genome assembly GCA_038442645.1 of Agave tequilana. Taxonomy (NCBI): domain Eukaryota; kingdom Viridiplantae; phylum Streptophyta; class Magnoliopsida; order Asparagales; family Asparagaceae; genus Agave; species Agave tequilana. The sequence continues at coordinate 9,257 of JAVJIF010000473.1, forward strand.
TGTTTTCATGAGTCTTATTTATGCCTAATTGAACTTGAGTGTTTGATATGATGTGAATTTCATGTTTATGAAAAACAATTTTGTTTTATTCCTTGCTTGAAGGATTTCGTACTAGTTAACAAGTTTTTTCCATTTAACTAGTTGCGATGTTCTTCACTTTGGTAGTGATTTTCAAACTAAACTATATTTTCAAATCTATTTTTGAAAACCCCTACCATCCTAAGGGCGGTAGGATGGGAGATCATGTTCATGTATGCCCTAAATTGAAAATCTTTAAAACTTGAATTATGATTGGGTGGTAGAGAATATGATGTATACACTTGAACTTATTGTTATGTCAATTGGTATCATTAAACTCTTTCAATTGGTATCATTTTGATCTTCTTGTATACTCATATATGTTTTGTATGTATGTATGCTTTAAATTCTAAGTATATCAATTTCTATTGGTATCTATTTTTCATACATATATATGTTTGTGTTTATGCTAGTGCTTGAGTTTCAATTTTGTTTAAATTGATTACTTTTAAATTGATATCAAGACTATGCATGACTTTAGTTTGTATTCATAAAGGGGGAGAAAATTTGATTTTGTATTTCAATTGGTATTTTACTCCCACTCTTTATGATTAAAAGTTGTTATTTTAAACATATGATATCAACATCAAATTATATGTTTTAAAATGAACAATTCTTACAATTGGTATCAATGTTTCTATGTAAAATCTTTTCAATTGGTAAAATATTTACAATTGGTATCATATTTAAGAAATTCAAAATTTGTTTTGGTTTCAAGATTCATGTTTGAATTCAAGACTTATGTTTAATTACAATTGGTATTTCCAAAATTTTGTTTAAAGAATATATTCAAAGTTTTGATTTGTATTTCCTATATGCAAGGAGAGCTTAACATCTCTCTTACATATAAATTCATGTTGAGTATATTATAAATTGAGGAGCTTGACAACTCTTCTTTATATGATATACGTGTGTAGGGGGAGCTTCACATCTCCTCTTATGCATTACATAATATGTGTTATGTGAATTGGGGCTTGTCATCCCTTCTTCATGTAATGCATATGTGTAGGGAAGCTAACTTAGCGTCTTCCTCTTCATGAATGTATATATCATATAACATATATTGATCCTTGTTTATTGGTATCAAGATGCTTCATTGACACATTTTTTAATTGATATCATGTTTGTAGTCACCCCTTATTGATTTTTTTTATTTTAGACAAAAAGGGGAGAACATTGTTTGCATTGTATTGATTGACAAAAAGGGGGAGAAAGATTTTTACCCCTCGTTTTATTTATGGTTTTGATTACCCCTTTGTTGATGATTGACAAAAAGGGGGAGAAAGATTTATGAAGTTTTATATGCATGCTTATGTTTATGCATATATCATGTTTTAATCTCAAGAATATTAAGTTTAATTGATATATAGAGTTTGCTTTGTAATTGGTATCTAGAGCTTATTTTGTTTTGAATATTCCATTTGATATCTAGAACCATTTATTGTTTATGCATACGCATGTTTCATGTTTAACATTCATTGCATATATTTATTGTTTATCCCTATGCATGAGTTAAGGGGGAGCTTCTTTGAAGCTTATCTTTAATCCATGCATATATAACTCCATGAGTTTTGTCATCATCAAAAGGGGGAGATTGTTGGCCCAATGGCCTTCCACTCTAGTTTTGATGATGATCAACTCATGTAGTTATGTTTACTAATATTCTTGTGTCTCTAAGTTTCAGATCATTAACAGGATATTAGTTGGTGATTAGCTTCAACAAGATGATTAGAAGCTTATCATGGTGATTCCGTGCCAAAGCTTAAAGATCATACCTTTGCACTTGGAGAATCACGGAGTTTTGGAGCAAGTCTACTTGAAGATGATGATCGTCAAGAAGACTTAGGTATCCTAGTTTAGATAGAGTTTTTAGATCCATTTGTAAAGCTTAGTTTAGTTGATATGCTCAAGTGCACAACACACACACGTTTTATGATTGAGTTTTGGTTTTCATGAATAGTTGATCAAAACAAGTTTACATATGTTATATGTATAGTAGATGTTTTCTATTTATACATACATGCTTTAACTTGGTAAACAAACTTATTTTGTTATCCCTATTCATGTTTTGAAAAAATCAAGTTTGACAAAATACAAGGTTTTGTTTTTGATAAAATTGGCAAGACACAAAAATGAATTGATATGTTGATATATTGTCTTGAAATTTTTATCACATGTTTATGTTTCAACATAAAATGATAAAACAATTTTTATGGTATTTTTAAAAGAGATAAAAGATTTTTTAGAAAATATTTTTCCAAATTTTTCTGACCTGATTTTGTGCTGACAGGCTGGTCGGCCGACCGGGACGGTCGACCGCCCAAGGGCCGGTCGACCGGGCCGGTCGACCGATGTGCACAGACGTGCACGTCTGTTAGGCACAGTGGACGGTCGACCGAGCCGGTCGACCGGGTCTGAGAGCTCTGCTCTCGGTTTGTTTCGGTCGACCGGGCCGGTCGACCGCTATTGCCCAACGGTCACATTTTTGACCGTTGGCGGTCGACCGGACCGGTCGCCGGCAGTCTGTCAGACTGCCACATCAGCCTAACGGCTAGTTTTGTATAGGGGCTATATAAACCCCATCTCTTTGGGGATTTAAGAAAAGTTTTTTAAGGAAAAAATTTCTGGTTTCTAGAGGTTTTAAAACAAGTTTTCAAAAGTGTTTGGGGCTTTAATTCTTCAATCTTTATTGTTTTAGTTTTTTGAAAAAATCAAAGAAAAGAATATTTTGGGAGATTTGTCTTGGTTTTCATTCTATATCTTTTGGAAGGATTTTCCCAGTGATTTTCTTTGTTGCTAGTTTTCCAAACACCTAGTTTTCCACACTTGAGCTATCTTCTATCCTAAACTATTAGGATCTTTGTTTTTGTGGAAAAAGAAAGAGAAGAGTTTGAGGTTGTTTGTTGTAACCTCTTTGTTGTAAACACCCTTTTATTTGTGAATCCCTTTCGGTAGAGGTGATCGGGTGATTGAGTTGTATCCCTCAAGTGTGAGGTGATAGTGTTGGTTGTGAGCCTTTTCGGTAGAGGTGTTATGGATTGTGGTTGTTGTAGCCTCGGTGGCTTTGTAAGTTGAGAGAGGAGTTAGGTACTCCTTATAGTGGATTGGAAATCCTACACGGTGGTGTAGGCGGGGATGTAGAGCAAGGTGCTCGAACCTCGAAACAAATCTTGGTGTTTGCGTATTGATCCATTGTCTCTCTAACTCTCTCTCTTATATTTGTGCAAAGCATCATATTCATATCATATCATATTTGCTTGTATTGTGCATATTTCATATTGCCTTGCATTTATCGTATTGCTATTCATTCTTGATTTGCTTGGCTTGATTGTGTGTGCCCATATTTCTTATTGCTTGGATTGCTTGTGTGTGTGTGCCCTAACTTGTACTCATCCAACAAGAGCTTCACATAGCGCCTCAACCCATTTCAAGGGGAATCAGGGGAGTTAGTCCAGAGCCTCGAAAGGGGAATTCGGCTACACTTGTTGTATTGTATTAGTTTGTGCATAATTTGCATTAGCTTCCGCATTTAGCGCACTTAATTTTGCATTTAGTTTCTTAGATTAGCACTTACACTACACTTCACCCCCCCTCTCTAGGTGTTTTTCAGAGTGGTTACTAGAGTGATCGTCAGAGATAGCTTGGAGAAGGTGCTGGTGGGCTAGGGTTAGAGGAGGAGAGGGTGGTGTTTGGTGGAGGTGATAAAGGAGATGAAGAATGGTGATGGGTGTATTTGGAAGAAGTTGGTAGTGACGATGTGGAGGCTATGGGTGTTCTAGGGGTGGAAATGGAGGAGATCTAGGTGATGGAGAGGTGGAGGATGGTTGTGGGTAGTGGATTTGAGAGAAAGGAGGAGATGGTGGTGGTTTTGGTGGTAATTTAGCTTGAGGAAAAAGATGTTAATGAAGTGGGAGTTGGAGGAGATAAATGAGGAGATGGGAATGGAGATGATGCCGGAGTTAGCCACCGCCAGTTGGGGATGCCAACCAGGTTGGTCGCCGACCATGGGGTCGGCGGTGGTGGAGTGGGGGGAGGGGGAGAGGAGGTTTTTGGAGAAAAAAGGAGAAGAAAATAAAAAGGAAAGAGAGAGGGAGATGGTGATGGTGATTTGTAGGGGAGTGGTGTGATGTGATGGAGAGTGGTCATCCATGATGGGACCAGGGAAACATCAAATGAAGAAAAAGAAAGAAAGGAAAGAAAGTGAAAGAGAAAGCACCGATATAAAATTTTTTGTAATCCAGAAAGGTCCCTAAAAATTCTCAAAAATAGTAAATATTATACTGAGAGTTATGGTGAAATCATATTCAAAAAATTCATTCCCGTTTTCAAATTAAAAACCATGGAATCAATCGGTGATATCGGTCGACACCAAATCCGGTCGAATTTTGATAAATTCAGAAAAATCTCTGAAAATACGCTAAAGTAGGAAATAAGATTTTAAGAGACAATATGAAAGTAGATCTTAGAAATTTGACTCTGTTTATAAATTAAAATTCCTTGAATCAACCACTGTGCCGATTGATGCCGTTTTTTAAAGATTTTGCAAAATAATTTAAGAAAAATTCCAGATATGATAAAAAATCTAAAATTGGAAACAGTATAAAAACTAAAATCAGTCAAACTAGACTATCAGAAAGGTTAAATCAAGCATTACACTGGAATCGGTCTCGGGTTCAGACTCAAACTGACTCTGAGCCAAAGATCCGGGCCGGTACCAAACAGTCACATAAATAATCACTAAGTAAAAATAAATATAGGGAGAAAATAGAAAATTATGATCAAAAAATGGAGACACGTATCTGGGTACGTATCCCGGGATGAGGTTTTACCGATCACTATGGAGAAGCTGAAAAGTTATTCAATTTCTGTAGGTCTTCAAGCCTGAGAATCTGAGTCTGAGTCGCTCGAAGTCACTATTAGTTGAGAACGAGAGGAGAATAAGAGAGAGAGGAGAGAGAGAGAGAGAGATGAGATGTTGCTTGCTGTGTCGACTAGTAGTCTCTGAGTGGAAGATTGTTGATATTCTGGAGTCTAATTGCCATTCTTGAAGGGAAATTGCTCTTGAAGAAGTATTAGGAAGTCAGAAAGTCCATCTTGGATGACTCAGAGGCAGGGCCTCAGGAAGTCTCCCGAGAACTAGACTACCTCGCTAACTCCTCGAGTAAAGGTGTACTACATGCTAGTGTGAGTGAGCTTGGGCAGGAGTGCGGTCTAGCCTGGAAGCTTCACAGTGCAGAAATTTAAGCTACATGTCAATGGCAGTTTAGAAATGTCACAACTTATAACTCTAGTTTTTTTCCTATAAAAGAAGATGTGTCATAGTTATGCTGGTGGTGAAAACCTAGAGCAGTAAAAAGGGACTATGAGGTCTTCTTATCTCCCTATAATCTCTCGATAATAGTGGATCTGTGAGCGACTCTGCAATTTTTTTTCCTGTTTTGAGTTTTTCACGTAATTCTGGTGTTCTCAATGTGTTGTCTTTTGATAGATCTGTGATCTTACTCCTTTCTTTTGATCTGATTTGTTCCTGTTCATAGTTATCGTGAAAGCTTTTATCCCAAGAACTGGTATCAGAGCATTGGTTCGAAATGGCAGATGAAGAAAAGATCAGAGTTGAAAGATTTAATGGCGTGAACTTCGGGTTCTGGAAGATGCAGATCAAAGCGTGCATGTACCAGAAAGATCTCTATCTTCCTCTTGGAGGAAAGAACCCACAAACCATAGGAGATGCTCGATGGTGAGTGGGAGATTCTAAATCGAAAAGCCCGAGGAGCGATCCGATTATCCCTCGCATCGACAGTTTCCTTCAATGTCTTCAGGGAAAAGATGACCAAAGACTAGATGTCGGCGCTATTGAAGATGTATGAGAACCCTCAACATCAAAAAAGTATTCTTGATGAAAAAGTTATTTAACCTAAAGATGAGTGATAACAAAGAATTGCTGGGCATCTCAAAGAATTCAACACGCTGATGAGCCAGTTGGAATCGATTGAGATCATTTTTGAAGATGAAATATGAGCGTTGGTTCTATTGTCCAGTCTGCCGGAGGCCTGGGATGGTCTCGTGATAGTAATGAGTAATTCCTATGGGACAAGAACCTAGAAGTTTAATAATGTGGTGGGTTTTTAGTGAAGAAACGTGAGGAAGTCTTCGGGGTCGGCTGTGACACCAAGGAGTGCCCTGAGTGTCGATCGGAGAGGGAGATCTGGGAATAGAGATAAGAAAAAGAATGAGAGGTTGAAATCTAAATCAGGAAAAAGTACATTCAATTCAAGGTGTGCCGGATGTTTTGCGGTGTGATGAGATGGGGCATATTCAGAAAGACTGCAAGCAGATGAAGGATGGAGAAGGTAAAGGCAAGCAGAAGGATTTCGCGTATATCACGGAGAATGAAGGATCTGATGCCTTGATTCTCTCCTTGATTGAGTCCAGTGAGTCATGGGTTATTGACTACGATGCCTCTTTTCACGCTACTTCTCGACAATATATCTTTCAAAACTATATGAAAGGTGAACTTGGGAAGGTGTAACTGGGAGATGATGAACCATATGACGTTGTCGGAAAGGCGATGTGATGGTTAGCCTCTCTAGTGGCTCACACTAAAGTTGAGGAACATCAGACATTTACCGAAGCTGAAGAGTAACCTAATCTCTTTCGGATTGCATGCGGAGGAGGAATAAAGACTATCTTCGATGGTGATGTATACAAGATCACCAAGGTGCCAAGATGATGGCCCATAGCAAAAGGAAGGTACCCTCTACATGACATCAGGATTCGGGGCATCAATTTCTGTTGCTTCATCAGAAGCGGATGTCGGAGTGTGGCATCAGAGACTTGGGCATATGAGCGAGAAGAGAATGAAGGTGAAACTCTCCAAGGATAAGCTATCGGGTTGAACTCTGTTGAACTAGACTTCTGTGAAGACTGCATCTACGGGAAGCAAAAGCGATTAATCTCAACGATGAGAAAGACTCTGATGGCAGAGAAGTTGGAGTTAGTGTATACCGATGTCTGAGATAGGGCTTCAATTCTCTCTTGGAGGCTCATCATATTTAGTGACCTTCATCGATGATTCTAGTAGGAAAGTCTGAGTGTATTTCTTGAAACACAAGTCCGATATGTTCGAGGTGTTTAAGAAATGGCTGGTCCAAGTCGATAATGAATCAGGTCAGAAAATTTAAGTGCTTGAAATCTGACAACGAGGGAGAATACTGCGATGATAGATTTGAAGAGTTCTGCACAAGTCGAGAAATCCTAAGAGTGAAGACAGTTCCCGAAAACCCTCATCAAATGGAGTGGCAGAGTGCATGAACAAGACTATTCTGGAGCGTGCCTGGAGCATGCAGAATGCGCTGGTTTACCAAGCAGTTCTGGGTAGACGCAGTCAACACGATGGTGTATCCTAATCAGTTATGTCCAGTTTATCACTTCTGAACTAACGGTTCTTTCAGACTTAATCTTTTTGGATTTAATGATTCCTAACAGATTCCTAAATCTACCTTCTTTTAATTTCCAGTGGATTCATATATATGACTGACTTTTCTTGTTCTTAACCTTTGAATAATTTCAGTTACATTTGTAATTTCTTTGAAAATTCAACTTGATGAAAATTTACCCTTTTTAGTTCCTTTAAAAAATAACTTTTTACTGTTTTCTTCTAAATAAAACCTATATTACCTATAGGTACTTGCACAAACAAACAAAAAGGAAGACATGGAGAAGAGCAAATGATTCAAAGGCAAATATTTTATCGATGGGAGCAATTGCCTCCTCTTGAGATGGCCCGCAGTGGGAACGGTAAGCTCTAAGGTTTATGTGAAAAAGTTTTGGGGTTAAAGAAAAAAATACGATAAATAAAAAGTTGATTGCTGAATTCTTACCGTTATTACCTGGAGGAGCTGAGGTATCAACAGTAGTCACCCCTATGCTGATCATCGCACCAGGAACAGTCTCCTTGTGGGGGTAACTTCAGTAGCAACAATTTAGCTGAAGACACTTCAACGATAGGGGAATCCACCTTGCAACTTGGCATGTCTCCTGATGCAACTTCAGGAGACGCCATACTCTCAGCAGCTGTAGTCTCAGTAAACGCCTCCCCAGTAGCTAGTTCCTTGGCAGGTGGCTCAGTAATCAGTCGTTTTTCTTCAGGGGTTTCCAGAATCTCTATGTCTTCAGATTCATATCCCTGAGTAGTGACCTCACCCTTCTCCAAAGTAGTGGTAGCCCCACCAGAAGGCCCAACATCTAGCTCTTGATCCCCAGGGCCTTCAGAGACAAAATATGTTGCCTCATCTCCCTCCTTATGGGTGAAGAGATCGTCAAATGTTTCCTCTCCTTCACCTGAGTTTTCTGGCCTGCATTCGAGATTCAGATTCGAAATAATTATCACGTAAGTGAAAAAGGATAAAAAAAAAATGGTATGGAGATTATCAATCTTACTGGGGATCTGAGCAGGCTCCTTCGGAGTCTCTTTCCAACTATGCAACCTAATAATTAATGGAGGAGGAGCTTTTGCTACAGACTCACTCACTGCAGCAGCAGAAGCCTATCGAACATCTTGACGAGCCCTCTTTACCACTTGCTTCTTACGAGGCTCTTTTTTAGTAGGCTCCTTCCTAGTGGGTTCTTTAGGAGCGGGCTTCTTTTGCACTGACTTATTCCGCTTCTGCTTGAAGCCTGTGTCGCGATCTTTTTCCTCTTCCTCTTCTTCAAGTGGAGCCTTACCTGCTCCGCTAGTAGTTTCTGGAGCAGCTTCTCCACCACCAGTATTCTCGAATTGAGGACTCTCAGCATCTGAAGCTTCACTTCCATCTTTGGTCAAGAACTCAAGGAGACCTGAGACCCTAACTCGCTTCTCCTGACCTTGTTCTGCCATCTTTTGCTTTAACCGCTTGAAGGTAAGCTTGGTCCCGGTTGAGTTGATATTGAATTTTGAAGGGTAGTTGGAGGTCCGATACCATTGACAAAGCCTAGCGATATCAATAGATTAGAGGTTAAGTATGACATGCTAAATCGGGCCTCAGTGTAGCCGATAATGAAGTGTCTCCATGCTTTGGCTCCATCTAACTCCCCATAAAATCCCAGACGGGGATTAGAATTGCCAACGTAAAGCTGGTCATAATCCCAAGCGACGTAAACCCTAGCGATTAGGATTAGGATTGCAAATGTAAACCCTAGCGACGATAATGAACTGATGAGCGAAGCGGCTGGGGACGTACAACTCCAAATAACAGATATCTCTGCACTGGTACACCAAGTGAGATGGTCGGATACTGACCAGCTATTTAAATACGCCATGCCCAAGTGAAGATCTTTCGCCCCTCCATATCTAGCATCGGGATGAAAGGAAGCATCTGTAGAGACTGTACGCGCCATAGTGATGTACCAGTTTCACACCCCAGCTATGTAAGTCCGCAGCCACTGTGACCCTTCAAAGTGACAAAGATGCGCAAAGCGCACGCCCTTTGCCGATCTTCTCCGAGTTGGATAATGGCGGGACAGTATAATGCAAACTATGCCATCAGATATGTGTAGGGCATTTCCACTCCAGGGTAGGGTCCGTCACAAGGAAGCACTTGCTCCTTTCCCCTCTTAATAGCCGGTGGTCTACAAAAAGCTTCTGTCAGTGCCCAAGACCACATTGGATATCATAGACCATGGCAGAAAGCAACCCAAGAGGTTTGCAATGAGCAAGCTGGACAGCAGGGAGAAGCATCGACGATAAGATTCCATTATGCAGAGGAGATGGAACGACACATTTCTTCAACCAAAATAACAGGAAGCCGGCGAGGAGAGGTTTCCGAGATATAGGGTGTTTCTCCTGACGATGAAAGCTCTTAAACCTGTCACCCTTTTTATAGATCCTATCATCCTCATCTAAGATAACTTCTTCATGAGCATTGGATATCATCTTCTGGTGGATATCGTCGTCTGAAATCGGAAATTAAACGTTTTTTTGGGGCACCGTTTAAAACTGGGAGTAGATAATCTGCCTAGACCTTTATCCCATTCGCATTCCTGCGAGTGTTATAGAGGTCCATGCAGATGTAGAAATGGCATATTAATTCCCAATATGTTCTGAACATCTCTGGGTAACCTTCTTCATTTACCCCAGCTCCATTGTACAGGAAAGTATTCCTCATACGACATCAAGCACATAGGGAGGTTGGATATCCCCCACATCCCATGCAACACCAGTCCTAATTCAACGACAGGGTGAAGAAAGTCCCCGAGGCTGGACAATACAGCTCGAAGATGACAAAAAAGTTAGGCACACTAATTTCTATCCCATAGCAGGTGACCCTAATTGCTTCATGGAGTTCAATATTCATCAGCTCTGCCTCAAAGTATTCCAAGACATAAAACACCAAGTCCCTCCATCACGGCTTCTGAGCAGGATGTCACTGCACACTAAGAATAAAGAAGAAAGTTAACAAGAAATATAAATTTAAAAAGAGAGTTACTTACCGTCGCTCCCTGGCAACGACACCAAAATTTTATTGAGTTTTAACTTGCACAGAAAATACAGAATTTCAGAAATACAGAACAGAAGTGCAAGTACTCCGCTATGGTGAGTGGCTATGAGGGTTATGATTCACAAGGAGGGACTAGCGATGTAAGCTTTTAGTAAGTCTTCTTTTAAGTTACTTGAAAATGATTAAAGTTCTTCTCTTGTTCTTTAAAGGAAAAAAAAAATAAAACTATGTTAATTTGTGAAGCTGATAGATAGAAGGAGATGATGATTTAGGAAAATAGAAAACTAAGTTAAAGAAAAAAAATTAAAAAGAGTGAATAAAAGAGTCGGGAGATGGTGGTAATCTAAACAAAAGGATTAAAAGAAAGGAAGAAAAACTAAAAGAACTTACCTACCTCTTCTGGTTGATGACTTACTTTAGATCGTTGGCATGTTTACCTTGCTTCGTAGGCGATCAATGCATAATCCATTAGATCAAGCTCTGTCCCCATTCACATTACATAATCAAGATGAATAAGATGAAATGATACAAAATCTTGAGGAGGTGATTATCATCTTGAAATATCGGTGGCAATCACACAACACGGTTATACCGATGCTACTAGATTCACTTGGATACTCATCAAAAACTAAAAGAGGAAAAGTAGAATGAAGAAGAATATAAAAACAAAGAAAAATATAAACAAGTTACCTTTGATTGCTTGTAAAAATGATGAAAGAAAGGAGGAGGTTACATCGATATCACTCTCAACATAAATCTCTCTCTTACTTACATGAATCTCAGTCTAATCTATGCTTGCAAAGAAATAAAAATTACATAAAAATAAAAATAAAAATCTACACTAAAGAAGAATGAGAACTAGCTTAAGAATCCTTCTCTGCCTAATCGTCCTCTGTACAATGAGAATTTGCAGGTAGTTGTAGAAATACAGAATGGAGGAGAGCGTCTGAAGATAGGGGTAGCAAACGTTCTCCCATATTTTTCTAGATTGTGGCGGATTCATGGCTTTTGCCGTGGATCTGCGGCAAAGTTATGGCCAAATGGCCACATCTTGAGAGTGTATCTTGTAGATTCCCTGACTCGTCCTTTTATCCAACTGGTTTTGCGATTTGAGCTCTGGATTCGATGATATCCTCATTGATCTTTGGTTAACCGATTTGATTCACCAAAATCTGAATTTAACCGACTAGATTTGGGATCATCCTCCTCTAACCAAATTGGTCTAGTAAAATCTGACTTTAACTGGTATTTATTTGATTTTATCCTCTTTCTCCCCATAATTATCTTATGCAAAATAGACATTTAAGATAAAAAATTAGCAGATTTATTACACGATAAATGTGAAAATGTAATAAAGAATAATGCAATGTGTGCTATCACCGGGAACCCTGATATTCCTCGCCGGGTAGTTGTCGTGGACCTTAGTGAACTGGTTTAGGAAAGTTTGGGCCATCGCCGAGTTTTCTCCTACAGAGAGGCTTATCCCATCCTCTCGGGATGCATACCGAGTATGACCCTAGGTGACCCACAATGGTTATAGTCGTTCAGCATCAAAATTCCAACGTGAATAGAATCAATAAGTCAAGCCACTGACCATTTCATCTTCCGTGGCGCCGTTACTGATTGGAAGTATGAGAGTGGGAAGTATCGCCTGATTGACAGAAGATAGTACTTCTCGTCTTCCACAGTGATATCTACTGCCCTGCCCGTCAACTAGTTGCTGGCAGTGTCGGGCACTGCATCCCCGAATACAAAGTCCGGTTTCCTATATACCACACAGTTGTGATCTTCGAGCGGGGTAGTGGTCAATATGCTTCGGTTAGTATGCTCATCATCCGTAATAATTAAGGCGTCCCTTTCTGGTGTACTCCTATAACTGAAAAGCGAGGCATGGCTTTGAAACTGGAAGCGCACGTTCCTATGCATCCCTCTGACTGTTCCAAACAAACTATTCAAAGGTCCTGACGCATAGTGTACTGCAAAGAAACAAAAGACAAGCTTGTTAACAAATCGAAGAAAATAAAAGTACAAAATTTTTTCTTGCACTGAACAGAGAGAAAGGTTAAGGCATAGCTTCGCCTACATGGCAAGGCTAGCCTCATCTAGAGAGGCCAAGTCATAGCCTCACCTATATGGCAAAATTAGACCGGCCTTAAAAAGGCCAAGTCATAGCCTCGCTTATATGACAAGGTTAGACTGACCTTAAAAAAGGCCAAGTCTATATAGCAAGGTTAGACAAGCCTAAAAGAGGCCAAGTCATAGCATGGCCTATATGGCAAGATTAGGTCGGCCTTAAAGAGGCCAAATCATGCCTGGCCTATATGGCAAGGCTAGACTGGACTTAAAAGGTCAAGACATAGCCTCGCCTATACGACAAGGCTAGCTAGGCCTTAAAAAGGCCAAGGTATAACCTCGCTTCAGAAAGATCAGCCAGGCCTTAAAAAGGCTAAGACATAGCCTCGCCTATACAGTAAGGCTAACCTCGCCTCAGAAAAGCCAGCCAGGCCTTTAAAAAGTCCAAGGCATAGCCTCGCCTAAACTATACGACAAGGTTAGCCTCGCCTAAAAGATGACTTTGCCTAATCAGGCAAGTCTTGGCTTCACCAAGAAGCTTAAATAAAGGCTAAAACCTTTCTCTAAAATTCGCAAAATGTGAGGATCAAGAGAATTCAATCCCTAAAATAGCTGGTAAAGCTAAAATTGAAGGAGCTAAACTCCCTAAAATCACCAATTAATTAGTAGGGTCTCTGAAACACCGAGGTTCACCAGCTATAGGTCGAGTGACGACCGGAATGAAGGCTTTCGTCACCTTAGGGATCTCAGCCTCCTTGCCTGGACGGTAAGAAGATGCCATGAAATCATTTTGGAGAGATAAGAAGGGTAAGGACCCAAGTGTTGTCAAAAATGAAAGAGGAGGGAAGAAGAACCCTATTGCAGCCTCGCTGAAAGAAGAGGTGATGAGTTCTCTGAGAAAGGACTGTAGGGGTTCTATTTATAGCCCTCACAGCATAGCCTCGCTGCTGGTGCTCCAAAATTTGAAGCGCAGGCGTGACTAAAACACTCAAGTGCATTGCCTTGGAAAGAGAATAACCTCCCTCATAGCGCATGCGAGCTAGCGCTAGGCAGAGCTGATAAGACAACTTCGCCTTGCAAGCGAATTTGTCTAGAGGTGAGGCTATTTTAGTCTCCTTGAGGCTATTTCAGTCTTGAGGAGAGGCTATATCTCTCAGAGGCGAAACTATGTCAGTCTAAAGGCGAGGCTATATCAGTCATGAGGTGAAGGTAGAAGCTCAAGTAGCTTCGCCTATTAAAGTTCAGCCATGAAAGCGAAGCTGAGTCCAACTATAGAGGCGAAGCTAAAATTCACATATCTGTGATTTTTTCTTTTAACAATCAAAGTAATTCAAAATATTTCGGAATCTGAACCATCCCATTGTAAATTTATGAAAACTTTGAGGGGGTTTTGTTGACACTCCAAAAAGACAAATTTCCTAGATAGCACTTCAGCTAGTCTGAAGGACATCCAAACTTGTTGACATTTATAAAATACAAGATGCATACAAACTGACGACCATGTTCTACCCATCCTCAGAGATGAAGCAATGTCTTGAAACTACTGATCCAGTGAAGCAAACAGTAAAAAAAGTATCACCTATAAAGAGGCCTAAACATGACCCAAGAGGATAACTTCGCTTGAAGCTCTATAGCTTTATTGAAGGGTTAAAATATTAGCTTCGCCTGTAGCTTTTCTTGTGTGTTCATTGGAAGCTCTTCATAGCTCTGCAAAGAGCTAACCTTCAGCTTTGCTAATTACAGCTTCGCCTGAAGCTAATACTAGCTTCGCCTGAAGCTCTTCTTGTGAGCTTCGCTTGAGGCTCTTCATAGCTCTGGAAAGAGCTAATTTTTAGTTTTTCTTGAAGCTAATTGCAGCTTCGCCTAAAGCTAATTATAGCTTTGCCTGAAGCTTTCTTGTGGCTTCGCATGAAAACTATGCTAGCTTCGTGCGAAGTTAATTCCAGCTTCGCGTGAAGCTTTCTACACCCTCTATGGGAGGGCTTGCCAGGTCAATATTTGATCTAGTCTTTAGTGGGCTAATCCCACTATGTTAGTGGGGTTAATGTCACTTTAAGTGAGTGGTTATATCGACCTATTTTGTCCCACATTTTTTTACGCTCGTGCGAGCCTGTCTAGCCTCACACAAGGCTTGTACTTAGCTTTGCATAAGGATTTGTGGCCTTGCACGAGGCTCAAAATAGTCTCTTGGGCGAGGCTAACTGACTGTTACCAGTCTTGTTGAATTATAGGGGCAGTTACACCACTCAGAGCCTATAAATAGCTCATTTTTAGGACGAGCTCGGGGCTGATATTAGCTTGGTTAACTAGCAAGCTAAAGATTAAGAGATTAAAAGGCAGAAAAAGAGAGAAAGGGCTAACTCTCTCGCTTTCAAAAAATTCAGAGAGTTACTTCTCTAAATTTAATGTGTTGATACCCTAATACCTTCTTCTCTTAAGGAATCTCCAAAACCAGGTGAGAAGGATTCCTTAAGACTCTATTGATCGCATCGATAATGGAACAAAGTGGTCGCATGCTGACCAGACTTCTACCAGCATACTTCTCCAGAATCTCAGAAGAGATACTTGTAATTTTCCTTTTCGATTACTTGTAATTTTCTCTTCAAATTTCGTAAGTTTCCTACTTTAGTGATTTTCAATGTAAAACAAGATGGCAACTTTGCTGGAGAATTATTTCTTTACTATTGAGAATCAAGTGCCGCAATGTGACATTGGGTCTACTGCAGAGACTCTGGTCATTCATTTTGACCAAGAGAGATTGAACAACTTCTCTCTGAGGGTAGCAAAAGTCCCCTACATGTACGCAAGCATAGGAAGGTCAGTGTAGCCGAAGCACCTCTGACTATCTCTTAGAAGTAAGTCTCTGTTGAGACTACTAAGGTTCTCTGTAAACCTATCACAGCCTCATGCGTGGCTAGACAAACTCTACGCGAGCCTATCACAGTCTCAACAGAGACTAAGTTAACCCCATGCCAACGTGTTAATGTTGCGCGCGAGGTTATAAAGGTTCCATGTGAACCTAACATAGCCCCTTCAAAGGCTATATGGGTTCCAAAATTCCAATCTCCTCTCTTTACTCAGCTTCATGTGAAGCTAAAATAGTCTCGCATCACAAGACTATAACAGCTCTTCATAGACCTAAGCCTCGCCTGTCCCGTGGGGCTAAGGCTAAAGCACTTTGTGCTAGCAGAGAGGTTACTGCAGCCTCGCTTGCATCAACAGCATTGCTGGGAAGTGCTAAGTGTTGGCCTAAAGGCCATTACTCTAGTTTTGATGATGATTAACTCATGTAGTTATAGTTTACTAACGATCTTATACTTATTTAGTTTCAGTTATCTATCAAGATCTTAGTAAGTGTGGAGCTTCAACAAAGGTGTTTTGGAGCTTACACGTGTTGATTCAAGAGTTTGCGCATCAAGATCACATCTAGCACTCGATTGGAGTCTAGCTCGTTGGATCGGGTTTAGATCGAGTCATCTTGGAGATAGAGTTCTACAAGAAGGCTTTGGTTTGTGTTGTTTAGATCTTGTGTAAGATAGATAGAGATGATATGCTCAAGTTCACACACACACTAGTTTCTATATGTTTGGTTTTCATTTAACCGATTTTGAATTTCATATCAAAAATGTAGATATAATATCTTCCATGTGTATTAGATTTTATCCATACACTCTATGCTTCAAAAAGAGTTTCAACATCTTGTTTTTGTATCTATACATGTTTTGAAGAAAATGATTATTCACTTTCAAAATACAAGTTTTGGAAAATACGGTTTTCGGTTTTTAAGCTTAACTTCTACATCACAAAAATGGTTCAAAATGTTTATAATATGTGTTGAATTTTGATCACACATATTTGCACTTCAGAGTATCTTAAAGAATTTATTTTTGTGGAATTAATATGAATTTATGGGATTTTAATTGAATAAAAAAGACTAGTTTTCATGACCTTTATCCCTGCCTGTTTTGTGCTGGCAGTCGACCGGACGGTCGACCAGACCAGGGGTCGGTCGACCGGGCCGGTCCACCGATGTGTACAATAGCATGCACGTTTCTAGCCTCTTAGGCCGGTCGACCGTACGGTCGACCGACTGAAGTTCCTTTGCTCTCGGGTAAGGGCGGTCAACCGAAGGCTTGGACCGGTCGACTGGTGGTAAGCAACGGTCATATTTCGACCGTTGGCCGGTCGACCGGAAAGTCAAAACTGACCATATCTGGCTACCAACGGATATATTTTTTAAAAGCTTATAAATAGGATTTTTTCTTGGCTGTTTTGTACAACAATTTTGAGAGCATCTCTTCCAATCTTTCTAAGTGTTTTGTAGCAAATTCAAAAGAAGTTTTTGGCTAAAAGTTTTGATTTGTGTTTTTTTCAAGGGTTGAAAATTCAAAGAAAAGAGTCTTTTAGGAATTGGGTTTTTGGTTTATATTCTTGATATACATCTAGTATTTTTCTAAGAATTTTCTTTGAGATTTCATCTTCCAAACTCCTTGGTTTTTCTCATAACTTGAGCTATTACATATATCCTATCATTAGGATCCTTTTGTTGGTGAGAAAGAGTAGTTTGTGGTCTTTTGATTACCAAGTGATTATTGTACTTGTGGCTACATTACCTCTGGACTAGAGGAGTGTGATTGAGGAGTTGGTATTCCCTAGTGATTGTAATCCTTTGTGGATATTTTAGTGGATCGGAAATCCTTCTGGGTGAAGGCGGGGACGTAGAGCTGGGTGCTTGAACCTCAAAACAAATCTCTGTGTTTGCGATTGTTTTACTTGTGTTGTTTACTTTCTATTCATTCATTATTATATTGTCGATCTATACTCTCACAACAAGATTGCATTGTGCACTTCAAACTCTTATTTAGAAGAATCACGAGGAAGGAGTTCAGAGCTCTTCACGGAGTATCCAGCTTCTAATCTTACTTTGAGTGATCGTTGCATCATCTCATTTTTAAATTGTGCATTGATTAGCATTTCACCTATTCACCCCGCTCTAGTTGATTTCAATTGGTATCAGAGTTAGGACTCTACTTTTTGGCTTCACATCCTTAGAGAGATCCTATAAATTGCTAATCACTATTTTTATATCTTCATTCATACACTAGTAAAGATGGCCGATAACATTAAGACCCCTCCCAGATTTGATGGACTCAACTTCTCATATGGAAAGTTAGGGTGAACATATTTTTGCAATTTCTAAGTAGCCGAGTTGCTAAGTCTTTGACTAAGCCCTATAGTGCACCCGTAGGTGAGGAGGACACTTGGTCCGATCTTACCTCCAAGGAAGTTGATGCAAATTCGAAGGCTCAAAATGCCTTACTTTTAGCATTAAATGAGGATGACCTAACACGGTTTAGCCATTGCAAGTCCGCCTATGAGATTTTGCAACACTTATTGGTCACTCATGAGGGAACATCACAAGTCAAGAGAGCTAAAATTGATCTCTTGCGTTCCCAATATGAATGTTTTAGAATGCAAGAAAATGAATCTATTGATAATATGATTACTAAGTTTACTAAAATCACAAATGCTCTTGCTTCTCTAGGTGATGAAATCAACAACGACCAAAAGGTGCGTAAGGTGATTCATGCACTCCCTTCATCATGGGAAATCAAAGCTACCACCTTAAAGGAATTGAACGACAAAGACGAGATGGAGCTCATAAGTCTTATTGGAAACCTTAAGACTCATGAGATGGAGAAAAAGGCTAGAGAAGAAGTGGCTCCTTAAAAGAAAAGTCTATTGCTTTCAAGTCTACCTCTACCATCTACGATGATAAAGAAGATGAAGAAGATGATGAAGAGCTATCTCTTCTTGTGAGAAATGTAAAAAGAATGTACCACAAGAATAAGCTCAATCATAAAATGCGATAGGAAGGGAAGGAGGAGGAGAAGATCACATGCTACAACTGTCGGAAACCTGGACACATTATGGCCGATTGTCCAGATTTCAAGAACAAGATATCTTCCTCCATGAAGTAAAAGAAGCCGTTTGTAAAGAAGGCGTTCAAAGCCACTTGGGATTCAGAAAGTGAATCCGAAGATGAAGTTGACACGGCTAACATGTGTTTCATGGCAAACACAACTAAGGTAACTCCCAAACCATCTTATGATGATATTGAGATAAGCAAAGAAGTGTTATTACAAGCTTTTATTGAACTTTCAGAAAGTTTTGATTCTAAGAAGGAATATTGTTTAAGATTGAAAAAGAAAAATGAAATGCTTAAAAACTAAATTGTTATTTCTTCAAAAGAAAAGGATGAATTATCTTCCACTATTATTTCAACACAAAGAGATTTTGATGCTTATAGAGTTGCATGCAAAGTTAAATATCCTAAAATTGATGAAAATGAGATTTCTATGTTAAAAACTAGAATAAATGATTTAGGAAATGTTTTAAAAGAATGTGCATTTAACAGTACTAAATTAGAAGAAATGTTTTCAAAGAAACACATGCACACTTCACATGTTAAACATGATAAACCATCTCATGCTAAAACTCCACATGTTCATCATGTCAACACATCACATATCAATCATGCTAAAACACCCCATGCCAATCATGCTAAAACACCCCATGCTCACAAATCACATGTTCATAAACCACATGCTCATTATGCTTTTAAATATGGAAGAATTTATAAATGTACTTATTGTGGCCGGATGGTCATTTAGCTAAATTTTGTTGTGATCATATAAATAGTACGAATAATCATGTTTGGGTTCGAAACACTAACGTATTAGGATTTAAGAAAATATGGGTACCAAATTCACTCCTAGTCTATTTGATGTAGGTGTGAGCTCTCACATGACGTGAGAGTTGTTGGTGCCTTGAGGTGAATGCGTTCCGAGTTAAACGGTGACACTTTTGATGCATCGCTTTCAAGGGGAGTTTGGTGGGAGGACCACCATGATTTAGAGATATGGAGATGTGCCCTCTTGGTTTTGATAACGATCTCTAACTCCTCATTTAGTTTACATGCTTTTATATTAGTAATTTTTAGCATGTCATGTTTTAATGATTATTATGTTAAATGCCATGTTAATTAGACCTGTGACATACACGTATAGTAATTGAGATATACCCATGTTCATATGGATCTATATTTTGTATTCTCAATTTATTTTAACTATTGTGTATATCTTTACTCTAAGACTTGTACATTTAGCCTAATGATCATATTGATTTATATTTTGCTTTATGATTCATGTTTTGATTACATGTTTAAATGTAACCTTCATTAAAACTTGTGTATATACTTGTACAACTAATGAGCCACAATTGATTCTTATATGTTTGTGTTTAAATGCTCATTTGTACCCATTAGATGTACTAGTGTAACCTAGTTTTGATGATTAGTGCATTTCAACTTGTATTCCCCATTTTGTACATGTTTTTCATGTAAATGTATTTAGTTTCATGTATATATTAATTTTGTTTAAAACTTTAGATATACATGTATACCCTTGAGTTATTTGCTTTCAATGCAAATCTTTATTATGGACTCATTTGTGTTTAGGGATGTGTATGTATACCTTTAGATTTAGACAAAACATACATATGCCTTGAAGTTGAAATTATTTTGGTAAAAATTAAAGATTCATGTTTTTTCATGTTTATAAAGAAATTTCATATTGAGCTTAATTGTCTATTCCCATGATTTTGTGATTACATGATTCTTACACTCACATTATTCTTATTTACTCATGATTTTTGTTTCATGAGCATATATGTACTTTATAGACTTTGAGCGTCAATTATTATGTGATTTTCATATCTTCATGGTATATATGATTTGGTTTCATATTTTGAAGGATTCATACTAGTTTTTCAAAACTATCTTTAAAACTAGTTTCATATTTTTCAATTGGTAGAGTTTTCAAACTATATCTTTTAATCTCAAATCATATTTTTTTGAAAACCCCTACCTTTTAAGGGCGGTTGGATGGGTGACCATGCCTTATATACCCTTCTTAAATATCTTTTAAATTTGTGCATGATAAGGGTGGTAGGTATGAGTTATACACTTGATCCTTATTATACTTTTATTGGTATCAAAATTGATATTTTATATGTTTATATACTCATATGTGTTTTCTATATATGTATGCCTCATATTTCAATTGGTATATCCATAAATACATATATATGATTTGATTGTGCTTGTTTCACATGTCTTTACATTTTTTTTAAAAAAAAACATAAATAATGTTTACTAAGCTTGATTTAGTTCATCATGTAAAGTATTTTTAAGTAGTATCTATTACAATCTTATGCATTGTTTCTTTTTGTATTTCATAAAGGGGGAAAAAATTCTTGTTCTGAAATCGGTTTTATGTAAAATTGGTATTGGTTGTATTTTCAATTTATATCAATCTTCACTTTCAAATTGGTATCTTACTCCCACTCTTTATAATAAAAAGTACTTTGTTTTAATATATGCTAACATTTTTCAATATTGGTATCAATAATTTTAAATTGGTACTATTCTCAATTTGATATCTTTATTGCAAAATGAGTTGTGTTTACCTAAAAATTTGTTTTTAATTTCAATTGGTATTAAAATTTACAATATATTTCAATTGGTATCAAGAATGTAAATTGTTTCATTTTTAGTTGGTATCAAGAATTTACAAGATATTTTTAATTGGTACCAAAAACATAACATGTTTCACCTTCATTGATATCAAAATTTATTTTGTAGACTTTAAGAAAAATTAAAATTTGTTTTAAAGTGGTTTCATAATGTTTTGATTTATATAGCTTATATGCAAGGGAAACTTAACATCTTCTCTATATATAGATTCATGTTGAGTGTGCTCTTCATATTGAAGTGCTTGACATCTCTTTAGTATGTAGTATACGTGTGTAGGAGAAGCTTAACATCTTCACTTATACATTGTATATTATGCTTTATGTGTTTAGGGTCTTGTCATCTCGTTTCATGTAATGCATGTATGCAGGGGGAGTTAACTTAACGTCTCTCCTCTTCATGAATGTACATCACATATGTATCATTGTTGTTCGTTTTTACTTCACCCCTTTGTTGATGAATTGACAAAAAGGGGGAGAGAATTTTGAGTTTTATTTGCATGTTTTAATTTATATTTATGCATATACATTTGTGTTTACCTTATGCACTTCATTGAATATCCTTATTATTTTTGCTATGCATGAGTTAAGGGGGAACTTATATGAAGCTCAACTTTAATCCATGCATATATAAAACTCCATGAGTTTTGTCATCATCAAAAAGGAGGAGATTGTTGGCCCAAAGGCCACTCTAATTTTGATGATGATTAACTCATGTAGTTATAGTTTACTAATGATCTTATACTTATTTAGTTTTAGTTATCTATCAAGATCTTAGTAGGTGTGGAGCTTCAACAAAGGTGTTTTGGAGCTTACCCGTGTTGATTCAAGAGCTTGCGCATCAAGATCACATCTAGCACTCGATTGGAGTCTAGCTCGTTGGATCGGGTTTGAATCGAGTCATCTTGGAGATAGAGTTCTACAAGAAGGCTTTGGTTTGTTTTGTTTAGATCTTGTGTAAGATAGATAGAGATGATATACTCAAGTTCACACACCGCTAGTTTCTATATGTTTGGTTTTTATTTAACCGGTTTTGGATTTCATATATAAAACATAGATATAATATCTTTCATGTGTATTGGATTTTATCCATACACTCTATGCTTCAAAAAGAGTTTCAATATCTTATTTTTGTATTTATACATGTTTTGGAGAAAACGATTGCTCACTTTCAAAATACAAGTTATGGAAAATACGGTTTTCAATTTTTAAGCTTAACTTCTAAATCACAAAAATGGTTCAAAATGTTTGTAATATGTGTTGAATTTTGATCACACATATTTGCACTTCAGAGTATCTTAAAGAACTTATTTTTGTGAAATTAATATGAATTTATGGGATTTTAATTGAATCAAAAGACCAGTTTTCATGACCTTTATCTCTGCCTGTTTTGTGCTGGCGGTCGACCGAACCAGGGGTCGGTCGACCGGGCCGTCCACCGATGGGCACAAGACATGCACATTTCCAGCCTCTTAGGCCGGTCGATCGCACGGTCAACTGACTAAAGTTCCTTTGCTCTCGGGTAAGGGCGGTCGACCGGGCGGTCGACCGGTGGTAGGCAACGATCATATTTTGACTGTTGGCCGGTCGACCGGCCGGTCGACCAGAAGGTAAAAACTGACCCTATCTGACTGCCAATGGATATATTTTTTTAAAAGCCTATAAATAAAGTTTTCTCTTGGCTGTTTTGTACAACAATTTTGAGAGCTTCTCTTTCAATCTTTCTAAGTGTTTTGCAACAAATTCAAAAGAAATTTTTGGCTAAAAGTTTTGATTTGTGCTTTTTTTAAGGGTTGGAAATTCAAAGAAAAGAGTCTTTTGAGAATTGGGTTTTTGGTTTATATTCTTGATATACATCTAGTATTTTTCCAAGAACTTTCTTTGAGATTTCATCTTCCAACCTTGGTTTTTCTCACAACTTGAGCTATTACATCTATCTTATCATTAGGATCCTTTTGTTGGTGAGAAAGAGTAGTTTATGGTCTTTTGATCACCAAGTGATTATTGTACTTGTGGCTACACTACCTCTGGACTAGAAGAGTGTGATTGAGGAGTTGGGTACTCCCTAGTGATTGTAATTCTTTATGGATATTTTAGTGGATCGGAAATCCTTTTGGGTGAAGGCGGGGACGTAGAGCTGGGTGCTCGAACCTGGAAACAAATATCTGTTTTTGCGATTATTTTACTTGTGTTGTTTACTTTCTATTCATTCATTCTTATATTATCGATCTATACTCTCACAATAAGATTGCATTACGCACCTCAATCTCTTATTTAGTGGAATCACAAGGAAGGAGTTCAGAGCCCTTCACGGGCTACCCGCTTCTAATCTTACCTTGACTGATCGTTACATCATCTCATTTTTAAATTGTTTATTGATTAGCATTTCACCTATTCACCCCCCTCTAGGTGATTTCACTAAACCCGCCGCACGCGAGGCTAAAATTAGAGCACCTGTGCAGGCACCAAGTGTTGTTGATTTTGCATCGCTCTCAGTACAACACCAAGTGCTAAGGATCTCTGCCGTGAAGCTAGAGATACAGCGCCGTTGGGTGCTAACATCGAAGTTTTTTAGCTTCGTTTGAAGGAAGAGGTCTGCCCAGCAAAGTTAAGTTTTCCCCTGTAACGCCCCGATCTCGCGGGTACGGAGATATTAATGCGATGTATATACGTAGGTCATAAATACACTCACATATATACACTAAGTATCAGTACAGGTAAGAAACAGAGTATGAAAATACGTGGTGCATTATACATTCCAACATATGAGTACAATTTCAAAGTTATCGCAGAATGTGACATAATATTACATCACTGATAGACGCAAATGCGAGAATATAAAGAGGTATACAAGTATGAACAGTATAAAGGGCGCTCATGAGTTTACAGAAGGAAAACTCGAGAGACGCGCAGGGGGTTTGGAAGGATAAGACTTCAGATGGTCTGCCGATGATTCACGCTACCGCTGCACTACTCTAATCAGCAACCGAGAGAATCCACAAGCTCCAAGCTCTGAGACCTTGACATGAGGATTTAGGAAAGTCAGAACTCCCTAAGAGTGGCGATGTGAATGCCAAATGGCGTGCACAGATAAGCACACGTGTATCGATAAATCCGAATCATAAACATGCATTGAAAATCGTGTTGTGAGCAAAAGCATACAGGAGCAGGTAGAAATATAGCAAGTGATATCAAGTAGGGAATACACATGGTATAATATGATAGAGTAGGAGACTGGTGGAATAGAATACAAGTGGTAAGACAGAATGTAAGCAGCTTTAATATAATAATAATCATAAAATCAGAAATTCGATGTAAACCTAATGAAAGCAAACTCGGCAAAACATACAACAAATTATTAATTGGCATCATTTATTATTATTATTACTCATCCTACCTAGATGTCTAGATATGTAGACTAGTGTCCCAGCACACATATATCCACATCTGAGTAGAGCAAGGTTGTTATTGAAAACTAACAGGGGTATCAACAAACAATATTTACAGTGGGTCTCGTGCATGCCCGGGACCACAGTCCAAGGTGTTCCATTACTGGTGTATGGAACCAGCCGCAAGGTGTACATGAGGGTCTTATGGATGCCCTTTTCAAGATGGTACCAAGAATGAGGGAGCCAGTACTATCCTCGGTCACCTGGAGGCCCTCAGGTCGAACCGGAAGTTTTAGTTACACAACATATCTAATACCACTGTAAACACAAACATATATTGATATCCGCAAGTTTCCCCCGACTCGGTGTTAGTTGTTCTTTTTTTATAGTTTATTAGATATTATCATATTTCGGGAATGAGCAGGAACAAGTCAAGAGTATTAAAAGTACGGTTTGTACTGAAATATAACAAGATGTATCAAGATGTCTGGTCATCATTCCCGTTATCGTGGTAATTATAAGAGTCAGGTACGTCATGCTGAATGTCAGATGATAGTATGACATGAGGGTGAAATTAGGCAGTGACTAGAGATAGCATTGTATATGTAAGCACGTTAAGCGATACAGGAAAATAGTACCGATACAAGGGATCAATACGAATACCAGAAAACCATACAGTTTCAAGAAAAATAGTATAAGTAAGATTTCAAACTCTTCACAACTAATAATAGAAGAAAGATAAATAGGTGAGCAGGTGATAAGCAAGCAAGCGAACATCCAAGTGGAGCTAAAAAAGCTGGAGGTATGAACTGCAAACAGTGTTTAACACTAGAGCGCTTGACAGAGCTACTGGAATGACTTGGCTTAGAAAGCGAGTCTAAAATTCGGTAGAGTTCCGCCTAGACGAATTTAGTGGTAAAGTGCTGAGCGTTAAGCATGCCTACCAGGCGGAGCTAAGAGACCTGACGGTCTAAGCGCACTTATCTTTTGAGAAAGTGGGCGAGAGCCCGGAGGCTAAAGTACGATCGGGATCTAAGTGCACTCTCGGCATCTACCATGAAATCCATAAGGGTGCAGGCCTAAAACCAATTGGATAGTTAGCCCGGGAGTGGGCAGAAACCCAGAGTCAGTACTAGAGTACCTGCATGAGATGTTAGTACCACACAAGCATGCATCTAAACATGAATATATCTGGACTACCATGGTGTAGTGAAGCCCGAAGGTTCAGTAGAGAGCCCGGAAGCTGGGTGTAGTACCTGTAGAAGTGTCATTGTCAATCACACACACGTAATAAAACAGTAAAAGACAACATCACATACATGGTATATATACAGAAAGTAAACTACCATCATACAAATATTCGTCACAGACATATATATGAACAATCATGGGCCCTCGGTCACACACAAATACAAGGGTATAACCCAATACAAAATACAAATACAAAATATAGTGGAATATTGAATAAAATATATAGTCGACCCGTCAAAGTGGAAAACCCAAAACGAGGCGAGGACACTCGCCTAAAAGTTTCAAAAATCGTTGTAAACTCTGAAATCCCAGGAACACATGCCATGTGCCATAATATATTAAAATATATGTAATATATGTAGAGAGAGAAGAGAATAAGAGAAGGAGAGAGAGAAGAGATAGAGAAGAGATAGAGAGAACAGAGAACTAGAGAGAGAAAACCAAGAGAGAGAAAGAAAGAGAAAATCTAGAGAGAAAGAGAGAGCTAGAGAGAAAGAGAGAGCTAGAGAGAGGAGGGAAATAAAGAGAGGGACAGTAGAGAGAGAAACATGGAGAGAGGGATGAGAGAGAAAAGAAGATAGGGGCAACGGGGCTGTTGCTCCCCTTGCTGCTCACCCATAGCGCCCCCCTTTAGGAGGCCACGGCTAGGCCGTACCAAGTGATGGTGTCAGAGTGGCACCGGCCACCGGCAGGCTCGGGTGGCCGCTGGCCACCCCAAAGAAGAGGGAGAGAAAAGAGTGTTGGGGTTTTGTTTTTTTTTTTTATGGTGTTGATGGGTAATGGTGATGAAGTTGATGGATGGGGTGGTGGAGATGTTGGTGGTGGTAAATTAATAATTGAGGTTGATGGTGATGAGGAAGAAGATGATGGTAGAGATAGTAGAGGGAATTGAGGGGTGTAGTGGGATTTGGAGAGTGGGTGGTGGAAATTGGATGAGGAAGTGGTGGATTTGGTGATGAGATTTTGGTGAAATTGGAGGAGATGGTGAAGTGGGAGGAGGGTGGAGGTTGTTGTAGAGGTGATGGGTGGTGAGTTTGGGAGGAGGTGGTGGTTGGTTTTGAATAAGAAGAAGGTGAAGTTGTTGAAAGAGGAGGAAGATGGAGTTGGTGGTGCAGTTGGAGATGGAGGAGTTGGTTGCCAGAGTTGGGGCCCACCACCGGCCAGGTCATCGGCCAAGCTTGCCGGAGTGGAGCCTGGGCTTGGGGTTGGTGGCTTCACCCAAAATGGAGAAGAAGAAGAAGAGAAAGAAGAAATAGAGAAGAGAGATAAAGAAAGGAAAAAAGAAAAAGAAAGAGAGAGAGACATTGATGGGAGGGAGGATGTGACCGGGCCCATGTGCGGGGAGTGGGCGTCGGATTGGACGGGAGAAAAGAAAGGAAAAGAAAGAAAGAAAGAAAGAATATGAGAAGATTTCGAAAAATAATAATATATAATAATGTCGTGAAATATCGACTATTTTAGAAAAATCCCCAATAATACCAAAGGTAGAAAATATCACCCTGAGAAATAATATGAAATCAATTTTCAGAAATAAAATTCTATTTTTAAAAAAAAATCTTGGAATCAACCAACGATACTGGGCGACATCAAATCCGGTAGAATTTTGATAAATTCAGAAAATTTCCAAAAATATATTAAGATAAAAAATGATTTTAAGAAAAATGTGAAAGCGAATTTTAGAAATTTGACTCCGTTTGTAAATTAAAATTCCTGACATCGACCAGCAATACCGGTCGAAATAAAAAACCGGTCGACCTTTGACAAATTCAAAAAAATCTCAGAAAATGCATTAAAATAGAAAATATGATTTTAAGAAGCAATATGAAAGCGAAATTTAGAAATATAACTCTGATTGTAAATTAAAAATCTTATAATCGACTAGTGATACAGTCGACACCAGTTCTGAATATTTTGTAGAATAATTTTTTCAGAAAATCATGAAAAATCTAAAATATTAGAAAATGAGATTTGAAGCTGAAATCAATCAAATCTGACTATTAAAAAATCAAATCGAGCAATACACTAGGATCAGGTCCCCAGTTCAGACTAGGGCTGATTCTGAGTTCATGAATCCAGATTTAATGCAAAACGACCGCATAAATATACATAGAACAAAAACAAATATGAGAAGTAAATCAGAAAAATGCGATCAAAAATCCGAATACATACATAAGTATGTATTCTGGGAACGGGGTGTTACAGCCACCAAAGGTAGAACTAAAATAGTAGCTTCTTGTGAAGCTACTCTTTCAGGCGAAGTAATCTTAGCTTCGCCTATAACCAAAAGGAAAGCCTTTAAGGCTAGCCTAAGGCTTCTCAGACCAAGAGAGCCAACTTCTAATTTTCCTCAGTCTCTGTAATGGATCGGCTGGGTCCGGTTAACACAGATTTGAGAAACTATCTGAGCAACAAGCGAAAACTTCACACAGAGGAACCTGTTCACATCTCGCCATCCCAGTGTGGATAAGCAGGGTGTCAAATTGTGATGGTCCACTCTGTCTATTGCTGTTTGGGAACAATCCCTATAGTTTCTCCTTCAAGCCAGCACTCGGTATTCAACCAGTTATCAGCCTGAACTTCTGAGAAGCCCGGGTCCCGGAAGAAGAAGGAAACAAAGGTGATCCATCTTTCAGCTGCCTCTCTTAATATAATTAGCAGAGGGAGAGATCTATTCTGGTCCCGACTAAGGAGACGAGGAACCTTTACTCCTCTAGCTAGCTCTTCGAACTCTAATTATAGCCCCAGCTTAACTCAGATTCTGGTAGACCAAGAGGGTGGCTTCCAAGGTACTTGCTCTAGGGTAACGATACCCTATAACTATGGACAATCTTCTTCATCGCTGGAGCTGTGTTACCTGCACCATTGAGAAACCTTTTCCAATAGTCCGATGATGAAGAGGAGGCTAGTGGATAGGCTTTGTCAGCTACCATCAGTTCAGTACGAATGGGACTTATATCTGCTAACATGGTTGACAAAAATGACTATGATCTCCGTCGGCTAATGGAGGCATAAGAACAGATTTTTAGGGATCAACAGGAAGCTTTGGACAACATCCAGCAGATGCTAGCTCAACTCTTGATCAATCGGAACATCAATGACACTGGTAGCAATCACGATGATGAGGGGCATAACAACGATAAATGTCCTAAGACTGAGAAGTCGAAGGAAAGCACCTCAATCGATGCCGAGGTCATCAAAGGCATCGAAGCTCAGATTGCGTCCCTAGCCCAGAGCGATGAACTGAAGAAGCTAGGGATGACTCGTCCTTACCCGCTGGAGTGGGATTCAGTACCATACTCGCCAAGTTTAAGCCATCTACGTTACACACGTACGATGGCAAAAGCTCACCCTACCAGTATATCTATTACTTTCGGTCTCAAACTGGTAACATAATAGATAACGATGCCATCATGGCCAGACTATTCATCAGCATCCTTAAGGGGGTAGCCTTTGATTGGTTCAGGAGCCTGCCTAGTGGCTCTATCAATTCTTGGATTGACCTAGAAACCTGATTCCTCTCTCGATTCTACGAAGATGACACCGAGGTAACTATGAATAAGCTCTTCTCAATGGTCCAGAAAGAAGGAGAATATGTGCGGGAATATATTGAGAAATTTCGCAACTTTTCTCTCGTGTGCCCTGCAGGCGTGCTATTACCCATGTTACTCTAGACATGCCGGTATAACTTTCTCGACAGAGTGGAAGTTCGTATGAGAGCTGTCAAAGCCCATACATTGAAGGAGCTTGTTGAGAAAGCTAAGATAGCTGAGAAATCGGCTAAGAAGTTTAAGCCTTCAGTCCCCAAGAACAAGTGGGCGGGTCAACACCAAAGGACGTGATGCAACCGAGTCTTCTCAACTAAAGGGGAAGGAAACCATGGCAGTTGAGCTATCAGAAATAGCTTAACCAAAGTAGAAGAGTAACACCAATAGCAATCAGGAATTTAAATTCCCGCCAAATGTGTACTCCTTCAAAGACGAACAGGTGGTGACAATCTTCTACATGCTACACAAGGGTAACAAGCTCAAGTTACCTGAAGTTTGGCGACCTAATGAAGTAGGGTGTACAAATAATCCTAACTACTGCCTCTTTCATAGGATGATGCATTATCCTACCAGTAAATGCTAGGTCCTCAAGGACAAGATCCAAGCATTGGTGGATGCTGAAGTTCTGACTCTCAAATCAGAACAAAAGAAAGTCACCGCCAACATGGTGACTCTCAATTTCAGGACCTTCCCAAAAATGACTGTTCAGGATGGCTTGGTTCCAGTCCCTAAAGCCAGATTGGATGTTATCAACCTAATAGCTGAAAAGCAGAAAGGTAAGGGCCTCATTCCAATAATGACAGGATCTAAAAAAATCATGTGGCTCACCCAATTTTCCAAGATGAACAATGGGAGACTAGCAAGCCCAAGCTCATATTAAGCCATCTAGACTAGCAAGTCATGCAATGCCATCTCTCTCGCAACAAATGACAACTCTGTGACTATAGCCTTTCTCAGTGACTCAGAAGGAGAGAAGCTTGTCTTAGCAACACAGCCCGCCACCTCGTAGCCGGTGGGTACACATTCTGATAAACAGTACTTGCGACAGTACAACCAGACACCCGACGGAGTATCCCCACCAACGACGTCGGGAATCATTGCACTCGTCCAGGCCCCAGTGCCTAAGGATAAGAATAGTAGAGGAGATTCACTTTGATGAATCTTGAAGAAGAATCCTTTCAGAGGACTCAATGCTCCTTTCCACTTTGACATATTGGCGCAACTGGCCAATATTCCAGCTCATATTACCCTGTACAATCTACTTCACCTCTCGAAGAAAACGAGAGAGGCACTTAAGGACGCACTTGCTGATTCAAAATCATTTCTGACACAAGTACCATCCTCTACAAAGGAAGATGGAGCCTCACGCCCCCATTTCCATCTGGTACAACAGCAAGTACCATATATCACCTTCGCTCTTGAGGTCATGCTCCTCAAAGACAACCGACATGACAGACCCTTGTATTACACATCGTACATTGGATCCACATACATTGAGAGAATACATGTTAATCTGGGGTCTACTCTGAGCATTATCCCCAAGAGACTTCTTTATTTTCTCGGCATCCCGTTGAGCAGGTTGTCAACCATGATTACAAACATATATGGCTTCAACACCAGGAGTAGTCATTCTTTGGGCGAGATCCGTCTCCGGTGTCAAATTGGAGATCTGAAATCAAAGTGACATGTTACGTCATTGATGCCGACACGTCCTACAACCTCTTGCTCAGACGACTTGGATCCATGCTAACTGGATTGTACCTTCCACACTCCATTGATGCTTCAAATATGTGGATAACAAGGCGATGGTCAGAACAGTGTTCGTCGAAATGCAGTTGTTCAAAGAGGTAAATAACTACTTCACTGATTCTCTTCTTTATAGAGAGAATGGTAAAGTAGTGAAAAAACTATTGCCTAACGACATCGATAGCGATAACGAAGCAGACTCAGAATTAAGAGAAGATCCAGAGGTTTCTTTTGATGAGGAACCACTATAGCATATCTGAATGATCCTGATTGTAATAATGCCACCGACATTGGCGATGAATGGGTCCTTAATGAAAATGTTAATTTCGATTTTCCTTGTGTTGTGATTATATAAATAGTCCTCTTGACATGAGTGCTTTACACATACCCCTGCCTATGTCAACGACGTGCATGCATATCGAGAAGAATGATGGGTCTGTATTTGTAGTTTCATCTTCTAAGAAGGACCAATCGCCAATCATATTTGGCAAAATCCGACATTGGATTGCTACATCCAACGATTCAGGCGAAGACTTGAAGCCCACACAATTCTTTCACTATGCATGATCGGCACACCGTATGATGAAAGAAATGGGATACGACTTACGTTATGGTGAAGGTTTGAATTTTAGGAAGGGACGACGCATTCCTCTACAACCTTTCATACAAAAGAAAAAATTGTTGGCCCAAAGGCCTATCACCCTAGTTTTGATGATGATCAACTCATGAAGTTATGTTTACTAATGATTTTGTGTTTAATTAGTGACAGATTCATTATCAAGATCTTAGTAGGTGCATAGCTCACAAAGAATAAAATGTCAAGATTTGGAGCTAGCACGGTGTGATCCAAGGAGCTTTTGGATCAAGCTTGGACCAAGTCAAGAAGATGAGAAGCCTTCAAGTGAAGACTTCAAGAAGATGAAGACTTGTGTCTAGGTATAAGATTTTTGTTTTTAGATAAAATGTAAAGGATAGATAGTTGGTGGATTGCTCAAGTACTTATACACACACACTCTCTTGATTTAATTGTCTTTTCATAAAAGAATTTTCAGTTTAGAAAAGACTTTCATTTTAGAAAAACATAGTTTTGGTTTTTGGTATTCAAATTATATGTTTCAACCAAAACCTTGTTTAGAGCTTTATGACAAAAACATAGATATTTCATTATGATTGTGTAGTGGATCATATCCATACACACTATGCTTTAAAAGTATATCTTGTTTTTGTATTTGATGAAGATTTGGAAAAACATGTTTTGGAAAAATATTGTTTTGGAAAATACAGTTTTTATCATGAGCCAAATATTTTCAAGTTACAAAAATAGTCCAATCTTTTTATACATGCCTTGATTTGTGCAAGCATGTTTGTATATCAAAGTATATTGGTTAAAACTATTTTTGTAGATTTTTAAGTATTTTATGGGATTTTATTTGAGCCAAAAAAAACTAACTTTTTAATCTCAGAAAACTGTTTCAGGCTTCGGATAAGTCGACTAGTAGCCTTTATAAGTCGACTAATCCTGGAGTCGGCCGACCGGACCGGTCGACCGACGTGCACAGATGTGCACGCCTTTGTGCACTGGAGGACGGCTGACCGTACGGTCGACCGCTCCAGAGAGCTCTGCTCTCTGGAAAGTTCGGCCGACCGTACGGGTCGACTGACAGAGAGTTCGCTCTCTGCTCCAGTTGCTCGGTCGACCCGGGCAGTCGACCGTGGCTCCAACGGTCGGATTTCTGACCGTTGGCGGTCGACCGCACGGGTCGACCGGCAGCTCTGACAGGCCCCAACGGCTAGTTTCTGGCAGCCTATAAATTGGGGGTTCTTGTCATTGTTTTGAGCTAAGATTTTGGAGACTCTTAGAGCCAATTTTTCCCATTCATTCCAGAGGTTTTTTCTCCACAAAATTAGAGCAAATTTTCCTATCTAAAGGAAAGTTTTATCAAGAGTGTAAAAGAGATTTTCTTGAGTTTTTCACCAAAGATTCTTTCCTTGTTTTCTCACACAAAACACTTGAGCATCCATTGAGCTATTCATCTTATAGGAGTGTTGTAGTGAGAGTTTTTATTGGTGATCAAAGTGTTTAGATCACCAAAGATTCTTTCTTTGTTCTTTGAGGAGACGGCAAGTGTGCTCGTGGTTGTTTAGGGTTCGGGTGCGAACTCTTCTTGTTTGAGGTGCGGCCTCGGCGAGCCGGTGGGCTTGCGTGTGTACGGGACTAGGGAGTCCGAGGGTTTGTAGGTGTAGCGGCACCGAGGAGAGATCCATTGGGATCTTGCATAATGGAAATCCTTCGTGTGTCGAAGGCGGGGATGTAGAGCAAGTGTGCTCGAACCTCGAAACATACCCTTGTGTTTGCGATTGCTCTCTCTCTCTCTCTCTCTCTCTCTCTCTTTGTCTCTTTTATATCTTGCATGCTTCAATTGTGCTTATTCTTACATGCTTGATATTCATATTGTGCTTATTTGATATACTTGCGTGGGATTGTTTGCTAACACTTGTATTCAACCAAGAGAGCCAACGCGGCACCTCAACCCATTCAAGGGGAATCTAGAGGAGTTTGTCCAGAGCCCTTCACGGGGAATTCGGCAACACTCTTTGGTTATACGTGGTGTTTAGTGTAAAAGTTTAATTAGGTCATAATTGTTTTTAGCTTCCGCATTATTTGCATCATTTGGCATTAAGTGACCATTAGATTAGCCTTCACCTATTCACCCCCCTCTCGGTGAACCTTCAATTTGGTATCAGAGCTTGGTACTCTGATTTCGGTCTAACAACCTAGAGTTAAGATCCTCATTTTTAGGCTAATCACAATATTTTGTACACACACCATGGACTTCATGTCACCACCCATGTTTGACATTCTTAACATCCCTATATGGAAGGTGAAGATGTCCTTGTACCTCAAAGCCCTAGGTTATCATGTTTATCTTGCCATCACTAATAATGATTATTGTTTATATGATAAGAATATTGAGGCTAATGCAAAAGCCCTTAATGCTTTAAAGTCTACCCTAGATGATGTTTATTTATCTAGAGTTTCTAACTTTGATTCGGCTTTTATAGTTTGGAACACCCTCACCTCCCTTGGCGAAAAGGATCTATACTATGCGAGGAGTGATTCGGACGTTGGAAGCGACACCTCCAACATGTGCTATATGGTCCAAGGGGATACCCCCTTGAGGTAACTTCCGAATCCGAGGATGAGGATAATAACATGTCATATGAAGAGCTTTCTACATTTTGTCAATTATTGCTTGAGAAATATGACATGATTAAAAAGGAAAATAAAAATTTGAAAAAGAAAGTTGATTGCATGCATATAGAACAAGATTCATTTAAATCTAACATTGCATGCTTAGAAAAAGAAAATGAGTTTTTGAAAAATGAAAATGTTTCCCTCATGTCTAAGTTAAATGATTTATGTGAAGGAAACACTATTTTGAAAGATAAAATTATTTTGGTGGAAACTCAAAAGGAAATTGTTTTTCAAGAAAACAACTCTTTGAAAAAGAAAATTTTTGAAAAAAGAAGGAAAAGAAAAGGTTTTTAAAAAAGAAGAAAAATGATTCTTTATCTCATCATGCTTTGCATGCCACCACTAATGAGATAAAAGTTTTGAAAAATAAAATGGATTATTTGAGTTCAACTTTGAACTCTTGTGCATTTAACCATACTAGATTGGAATCCTTGTTTCAAAAGAAACAAGTTCCCCATGTTCATGCACACTCACATCATGCATTTGCTTATGTTGCACAACACGATCACAAACTCTTCGTCAACATGACATTAACCAGTCAGGTGGAACCAGAAGAGGACATTGAACCATTCGACACCAATTCATGGGTTCAACAACTTGATCTTTAATGGGAAAAGCATTTTGAACAACGCGACCCTCCTACAGAAGATAAAGTATCTAAATTTCATAGGTGATCAAACACACCCGAAGCTCATCTCTATAAGCGAAAATATATCGCCAATAGAAAAGCAAGATCTTATATCTCTTATAAAAGAATATATAGATGACTTTATTTGGAGCTATGAAGACATGCCTGGTCTCGATTCTCAGGTAGCCATTCATCGTCTCAACATCAACCGGATGCTAAGCGGTCAAATAATAGCAACAATGCTTCCAACCTAATGTTATGGAGGCAATTGAAGCTGAGATTCAAAAACTCATTAAATGCGGCTTCATTCGAGAGGAACGACATGCAGACTGGGTTGCAAACATTGTACCCGTTCTTAAAAAGAACGGAAAGATCTGAGTCTGTATTGACTTTTCGTGATCTTAATATAGCCTGTCTTAAAGACAAATTTTCGTTATTTATCACTGATGTCATGATTGACAGCACATGTGGTTTCGAAAGGATGTCCTTTATGGATGACTTCCCAAGTTATAATCAAATTAAGATGTACCTGAAAGATGAAAAACATACATCATTCCAAACACCGCTGGGTGTGTTTTGCTATACGGTTATGCCGTTTGGCTTAAAGAATGCGGACGCCACAGACAAACGTGCAATGAGTACAATCTTCCGTGATCACCTACGAAAGACAGTGGAGTGTTGTGTAAGTTACCTAAAAGGGGGTGAATAGGTGACAGCTAATCTAATACAACACTAATACGTAATTAAAACTAATTATTTCAAACTAAAAACCATTAAGCAAACATACAACATATAACCAAATAGTGTAGCCAAATTCTCGGTGATGGTCTCTGGACTATCTCCTCAAGATTCCTCTAAATTAAGAGTTGAGGTGCCACTATGGCTCTCTTGGTTAATTACTAGTGTGAGTAAACAATCCTAAAAAAAAAATATAAGTGAAGCACAAGAGAATATTAAGCATGTAAAAGATATAAACAATAATAGCATGCAAGATATAAAACACAAGTGTGTGAGAGAGAGATAAGCAATTGCAAACACGGAAAATTGTTTCGAGGTTCGAGCACACTTGCTCTACGTCCCTGCCTTCAATACTATGAAAGATTTTCATTAAAATCGATCAAGCAAGATCACTCGGTGCCGTAACACCTAAAATTAGCTCCCTCAAGAAATCTTGGACCCGCAAGTCACTCACTTGTTCCGGCAAGAACAATACACCACATGAACCCGCACGTTCGCCAAGAACGCAACCTCCAACTCCTTTTCAATACAAAATAGAGCACTTTGTGATCACTTTTTGATCACAAACAAACACTCTCACAACAAAGATCCTATAAGATAGATATGGCTATGAAAAGCTCAAGCTTGTGTGAGAACTAGATAGATTGGAAATAAAAAACTCAAGAAAAAGCTTTTAAAAACTCAAGAGAATCACTCTTGATAAACTTTCTTTTGATATGGTAATGAAACTCTAAAACTTGTTGAGAAACTCTATTGAAGATGAAAAAATAAGCTCTTGAAAAACTTGTTTAAAACTAACCAAAAACCCCCCATTTATAGGCCAAGAAAAACTAGCCATTATAGTTCAAAAACTGTCAGAAATGGCCTGTTGGTCGACTACCCGATCGACCGACCAACGGTCAAATTTTGACCGTTTGAGTCTGGTGGTCGACTGGGCGGTCGACCGACCTCAGACCTAAACTGTGCAATAGGTCAATTTTGAGTACAGTTTTGATGCCTAAAAAGTTAGAATTAGCAAATCAATATATAGGATAAATTTGTATCTTGAAGTCATCTTTCTAATTCAACTTAAATCAAATCAATATCATTTTGATATTGAAACTATCAACAAAATACTAAAAGGTGTTAAATCAAAAACTGTAAACATTTTTTAGAACAAGAATAGACTTTAAACCAATATTGATGTCCTTAACGTTTGAATCAGAAAACGATTATTGAATAAGAAATGTAGCTTTGAAAGTTATCTTTAAATGAAATTTAAATCATATTTATTGAATATAAGAATAAAAAGTTATGATCAGAAAACTATAAGGTGTTTGAGTAAATCAGCAGAACAGTCCGCCGCCCGGTCGCGAGAAAACCGGAGAGCTCTGCGAACATAGTCAGTGGACCGGTCGGTCGGCCGATCTCTACTGTGGTCAATCAGTCAGTTAACAGAGCTCAAGTCACAAGGGTTGTGCATGTCTTGTGCACGTCAGTTGACTGGTCGATCGACCGAGCCTTGCTTCGGTCGACCCGTCGGTCGACCACCAGCAGCCCAAAAAACAATTTTATAACTTTCTAAAATACAATCTTAAATCCATAAAATCTCTATAAAATTCACAAAAATAAGTTCTTATCAATACTTTGAAATACAATATGTGTGATAAAAAATTAACACATATTACAAACATGTGAAATATTTTTTGAGGCATCGAAGTTAAAGCTTAAAACCAAAACGGTTTAAACTAAAACTGAAAATTTTTCTTATGAAACACTATATAAATTTTGTGTGTGTATATGAGCTTGAGTAATTCATAACTAATCTATCCTTTATATTTTATCTTAAAACAAAATCTTAAACTTACAAACTCTTGACTCAAGTCTTCTCTTGAAAATCTTCTCTTCATCTTGACTTGAACCAAACTTGATCCAAAGAGCGATGACTCCATCTTTTGAGTACTTGATATGATCTTGATGCGCGAGCTCTTGAATCAACACATGCTAGCTCCAAAACTTGACTACGAATCATTTGTTAAAGCTAAACACCGACTAAGATCTTGACATATATCTGAGACTTAGAAA
This sequence comes from Agave tequilana, assembly GCA_038442645.1. Taxonomy (NCBI): domain Eukaryota; kingdom Viridiplantae; phylum Streptophyta; class Magnoliopsida; order Asparagales; family Asparagaceae; genus Agave; species Agave tequilana. Next base: position 47,092 of record JAVJIF010000473.1, read on the forward strand.
ATACAAGATTATTAGTACAATAACTACATGAGTTAATCATCATTAAAACTAGAGTAATCGGCTTTGGGCCAACATTATGTTGACGTCATTGTAATCAAAAGTCATAACAAGAAGAATCATCTTCATAACTTGAGAACGATGTTCGATCTCATGCAGGCTCACCAGCTAAAGATGAACCTGACAAAGTCTTTCTCGGGAGTTTCAAGTGGCAAGTTCCTGAGATTCATTATCACATTAAAAAGAATTTATCTTGATCTCAACAAGATTAAAGCAATTCAAGATATGAAGCCTTTAAAGAATGTCAAAGAACTCAGAGGTCTTCAAGGCAGGCTGGCTTACATCCGTAGATTCATCGTGAACTTGTCAGGTCGCTATCAACCATTTACGTGACTAATGAAGAAGGGCATATCTTTTATTTGGGATGACGCTTGTCAGAAAGCTTTTGAAGATATCAAAGATATCTCACTAAGCTCCCGGTCCTGACATCTCATATTTTAGGAAAACCATTCTTACTCTATGTAAGAGCCATGGACCATTCTTTAGGCGCTCTACTCGCACAGAAGAATGTTGAAGGTTCCAAGCAAGCCATCTATTATCTCATCATGATTGGGGTTGAAAGTCTCTACAACCCAGTCGAAAAAGAGTTTCTTGCTCTTGTCTTTGCCATCTAGAAGATGCGACATTACTTAGTCGGGTAGACTATTCATGTCATTTCAAGAGTCAATCCTCTTTGGATTCTTATGACAAAGCCAAGTTTTCTGAACTCTAGGTTAGCTAATTGGGCCATACTGCTTTCCCAATATGACATGACCTTCATACCCTAGAAGGCCATCAAGGTTCAAGCCCTCACAGACTTCTTAGCAGCTCATCTAGCTCTAGAATCTTCAAAGCTACATGAAGATATTTCGGATGAAGTTATCAAAACCAACATGACTTCAAGCGATTATGTATGGCAGTTGTTCTTTGATGGTGCATCAAGAACTGGACCAAAAGGCAAGATTATCGCCAGAGTGGGGGTAGTATTTATCTCACCCAAGAATTACATCCTTCCTCGTACATTCTCGCTAACAAAAACTTATTCCACAACATAGCTGAGTACAATGCTTTGCTCGTTGGCCTCCAACTCGCTCAACAAATGGGGGTATGATACTTTGAAGCTTATGGAATTTTAAGTTGATCATCAACCAAGTCAAGGGTGAATATGAGATCCATCATGAAGACCTAATGCCTTGCCATCATGTAGTCATTTAGTTGGCTAATATATTTGAAGACTTCTAGATCAGTCATGTATCTCGCCTCCAAAATACAAAGGCAGACGCTCTAGCGGCACTAGCAGCTACGTTGGTTTTACCTGTTGATACCAGTTACTATCTCACGGTGGCCACCTGTCATCTCTTCTATCTGAAGTAAGGTTTAGAGGTTAGCGAAGTTCATACAAGCGCAACAAACTTTGAACCAAGGGACTGACGATTCCCGATCATCGACTATGCCTTGCATGGCATATTACTCGATGATCCTAGGGACCTGTGTCTATTCGATGAAAATCTACTCGGTTCTACTATAATGCAGTGGTAAAGACGCTAGACCAACATTTATATGATTGTATACTTCTTTGTTACCTATCTAATTTAGAGGCACAAGATGTAATCAAAGAGGCTCATGATGGCATATGTGAAGCTTATCAACCAGTCCGAAACTCAAGGATCGATTGCACTGACTTGGCTATTATTGGCCAACTATGATCGCTTATGCAGTCAAATATGCAAAAAGGTATAAGGCTTGTCAAATTCATGCGGATTTTACACACCAACCCCCCGGAACTGCTCCATCCCACTTGTTGGCCCAAAGGCCTTCCACTCTAGTTTTGATGATGATTAACTCATGTAGTTTATATGTACTAATAATCTTGTGATTTTAGTTTCAGATCATTAATCAAGTTATTAGTTGGTGATTAGCTTCAACAAGATGATTTGGAAGCTTTCACATGTTGATTCAAGAGCCCGAGCGTCAAAGATCATATGTAGCACTTGCTCGGTGGATCAAGGAGTTTTGGATCGAGTCGGCTTGGAGATTGCGCTCTACAAGAAGACTTCGGTACCATAATTTAGTTTTGTGTTTAGATCCAAATTGTAAAGATTAGAATAGTATGATAATGCTCAAGTTCACAACACACACGTTTCATGTTTTGAATATTGGTTTTTGGTTTTTTTCGGTTTTAGGTTTAACCGATCTTGGTTTTCATGAATAGATAGATCAAAACAAGTTTACATGGTTTAATGTATATATGATTTGTTCTATATACATGCATGCTTTAATTTCTAGACAAACTTAGTTTTGACTTACTTATTCATGTGTTTTATGTTTCGGTATTTTTGACAAAACATATTTGGAATTAAGGACAAAACTATGATATGTATTTGTTTCATGTATATTGGATTTCTATCTATATGCATCATGCTTCAAGTGTTTTAATATCATGTTTTTGTATTTGGAAGAGTTTTGGACAAACGTATTTTCTATTCAAAATCCAGTTTTTGGTTGTTGGTAAAAAATGATAAGACACAAAAATAGTTCATATTGATTGATATTTGAGCTAAACTTTTTACCACATGTTTATATATCAATGCAAAATGATAAAACTATTTTTGGTGATTTTTAGAAGTGTTAAAAGAATTTTTAAACATGTTTTTAACTCAGTTTTCTGTTCCAGGCTTCACCAGTCGACTAGTCTTCTGACCAGTCGACTTGGCTGAAGTCGGTCGACCGGGTCGGTCGACCGACGTGCACAGAGTTGTGCACGTTTGGCAGACTTGGGACGGTCGACCGTCCGGGTCGACCGGGTCAGAGAGCAGAGCTCTCTGTTTGTTTGGGTCGACCGGGGCGATTGACCGGTAGCTGGCAACGGGCAAAATTTGACCGTTGGACGGTCGACCGGCCGGTCGACCGGCAGTGTATTTCTGGCATTTTTGCTGCCAACGGCTATATTTTTCTGGGGTCTATAAATATCCCATTTGTGAGAGTTTTTCTCTAAGAATTTTTTGTGCGAATTTTTCCTTACTCTCTGGTGTTTTCACAGCAATCAAAAGAAGTTTTTGGATTCAAATTGAACAATCTATTTGGTGTTTTTGCTAGGGTTTGGAAAATCAAGAAAAGGGTTTTTGGGAAAAAGAGTTTTGATTCATCTTCTATATCTTGGTTTCAGTTTTTCTCAAGGATTTTTCTTTGTGATTTTGATTTCCATTCATTGATTTTCTCCACACTTGAGCAACATCTACTTTCTTATTCTATAGGATCTTTGTGTGGGAGAAAGAAATTGTTTGTGGTTGTTGTTTAGACCACCAAGTTAAAAACCCAATCTTTGTTTGACTTTGTGCCTTGGGTTGTATCCCTCAAGTTGTGAGGTGATCCTTGCGTTTGCTTTGTGCTAATCCCTCAGGTTGTGAGGTGATTGTTTTGTTGATTGGAGCTTGCCTCTAGGAGGAGGTTGTGGTTGTAAAGAGAGGAGTTGGGTACTCCTTGTGAGAGTTCTTGTGGACTAGCTAGTGGATTAGAAATCCTTCGTGTGTCGAAGGCGGGGATGTAGAGCTGGGTGCTCGAACCTCGAAACATATCTTGTTGTTTGCGCTTGATCCATTGACTCTCTCTATCTTTCTCTTTACTTTGTGCCTTACAACTATTCATATTGTGCATTCATAATTGCTTGGCTTGGTTGTGTGTGCATCACTTGTTGATTGCACTTGAGTGTATTGCATTAAGTTTTTAAATTCCGCATTGAGTTCATTAGATTAGGATAATCACCTATTCACCCCCTCTAGGTGATCTTTCACCACAGTCGTAGTATGGCTATTCGAAACTTGGGGAATCAATATAATAATACCAATCAACCCTCCTTCAGCTAAAGGTCATCGGTTCATCCCATTGATAACTGATTACTTCTCAAATGGCCAGAGACCGTCCCGCTCGCTGTAGTTAAAACCACTAACATGGTCAACTTCATCAAATATCATGTCATCCACCAATTTGGTGTCCCCAGATGAATCATCAACGATAATGGTCCCCAATTCGCAAGCCAATCATTCTATTGGTTCTGCGATAAGTACCAGATTCAGAATGTGGCTTTAACTGCTTATAACCCTGCTACCAACAGGCTAGTAGAAACATTCAACAAGATAATCATTAAGCTCCTCAAAAAGTTCGTCTCCGCAAGAAAATAAGATTGGAATGAGAAGCTCAGTGAATGTTTTTGGGCCCATCGAGCTACGATCCGAACCCCAACCAACAATATGCCTTTTTCTCTGGTATATAGATGTGAAGCAGTTATACCCTTAGAAATTTAAATGTCGTCACTTTGTATTGCTTTGATAACCAAGATGACTGATGAAGGTAACTATTGGTTATGTCTCCAAGAGCTTGAAGCGCTAGATGAGAAGTGGTTCGGGGTCAACAACGTATTAAGCTTTATCAGACTCGAATCTCAAAGGCCTTCAATGAAAAGGTTAAAGAGAGAAATTTTCAGAATGGAGATTTGGTCATGGCACATAAGTTCAAAGGCAAATTCTAACCTAAATGGGAAGAACTGTTTGTAGTAGAGACAGTCTACTCAAAATGGAGCATATCGCCTATCAAATCTGAACAACGACATGCTCATAATGCCCATCAATGGCAAATTCCTAAAGAAATATCATCCATGATCAAGTTAACATTATATCCCGATATCATTGGGGATCCCTTCGGAGTCAAGCTGATCGAACATCAGGAGACAACACTATATGGTATCAATATTAAAAGACACTAGAAAAGATTTCATGAGGAATGTTAGTTGCAAACTGACATCCCCACAAAATTACATAAAGCATCAAAATGATCTTAAGCCCTTAATGGCTAAGGATAGAGGAAAAAATTGGCTCTTAAGCCCAATAAAAAGTCCTCGACAACTCATCATGCTGAGGGGAATAACATGGTTATCCCAACTCAAACGGTAGTTAGTAAAGGCTTGTCAAATCTTTTGATAGCTGAGGATTTGCTAAAAATCCTAAGAGACCTGATCTCATTTGATTCCTCCAGAATCCTCTACCAATTTTCTTCCATAAAATGATAGATCTACAAAGTAAATAAGTCATATTAAAGTTATTACCTCTGCTTTCCTTCATTTTAGGAGTATTATTATCCTATTCCCGAGCAGGATTGATTAGATTCCCAAATAAATTTTGGGAACATTGTTTCCTATTCTCCAGCAAAATTCTCTAGTAATATTCTTATATTTTGTAAAGAACGATCAATTCCATCAAAGTTTCTTACCAATTTCCGTTCATGAAATAGTAGGACCACATCAAACTTTAATCATTTTCTCAGCAAAATGAGCTACAGATCAATCATGTAATGTTAATATTAAATCTCTGACAGTAAAATCTTTGAATATCCCCGGCGGATCCTGCTAATATCTCCAGCAGATTGGAACTCCATGTTGGCCCAAGGTTACAATCACCCGTTTTTAGTGTGTTTTGATGATTACAAAACATATTAGTTATTTGTACTAATATTGTTTATTGTTTAAGTGTGTTTCAGGATTCTAACTCAACTAGAAGGATTCTTCCCTAAAGGAAGGTGCTTTGGACTCAAGTCTACTCAATTTGGGCTCAAGAATCAAGTTTTGAAGATCATATGGTGAAAGCCCTCTTGAAGAACTTGAAGTCTTTAGAATCATTGTAAGAATAGAATGTTAAAGTTTGAGTGTTGGATATTGGCTCTAGGATACACATACACAATTTGGTTTTGTTAAAATGTGAGTCTTGTATTTAAGTTTTCATGTTTTAAAATTGGTTTCATGCCTTAGTAGATATTTACATGACCCTAAGTTTTACAAAATAAATATCATGTTTAGATCATGTTTATATACTCCTACTAGCATGTTACTTAAGTTTGTTCAAACCCAAAACTATTTTACAAATTTTTCTATCTAAAAAAATACTGATTTTTCCTGTTTCAGGCTGACCGACCGACCGGCCCGGTCGACCGGCGCCAGTCCCAGGACGTGCACGTTTGTGCACGTCTGTCGGTTGACCGCATGGGTCGACCGACTGTAAGCAGCCACTCTCAGGTTTTCTGGGTCGACCGGTCCGGTCAACCGCAGAAGAGAGTTGTGCTCTGTCTTTTGGGACGGTCGACCCGACCGGTCGACCGGAGCCAACGGCTCTTTGCCAGCTGAGCTGGCGGTCGACCGGCCCGGTCGACCGCCAAGCCTGCAACAGCCCAACGGCTCTTTCCTCTTTGTGCAATTCTGAAATCTGTTTTTTGATCTGCTTTTTGGCAGACTTTTACAGGGTTTTCCAGTTTGTTTTCAGAGCAAATAAGGTCTAAATAAAATGTTTTAAACCCATTTCTCTCCCTATAAATAGAGGAGAAGACTCTCTTACTAAATACCAAGAAAAAGCCTTAAGTTTTTCAAGGTTTTCAAAAGAGAAGAAAAGTGTTTTAAGCTCTTCATTTCCAATACTTTCTTGAGCTAGTTTTCAGTTGTGATAGTTAGCTAATATCAATTCACAACTGAGTTTTTCTCACTACACTCCATAGAGCCAAAATTCCTTTACTCATTCTATAAGGAAATTGTAAAAGAGTGAGACATTGTAAAAGAGTTTAAGTGATCAAGTTATGATCACTTTGGTGACTTGTGATCTTCTTCATCTTGTGGAGACACCTCTTCGGTAGAGGTTTTGTAAGTTGTGGAGCTCGGTGCTCGGGTCTTCGGTAGGCCATTGTATTCGTCCTCGGTGGATAGTGGAAACCCTTCACGGAGGTGAAGGCGGGGAGTAGAGCGGTGGCTCGAACCTCGAAACAAACATCTTGTGTTTGCGATTGCTTTGTGTCCATTCTTACTTTAAATTTCTATTGCACTATATTGCTTTCAATTACTTGCTTGTGATCTTGTTTCTTTCTTTGTGCTATTATTTCAAGCTTGTGATACTTGTGATATATTGTGTGCATCTCACTATTCATCCATCATACTTTGCCTTGATCGATCATATCTCATACAACAAGGTTGCATTGCGCACCTCTAACCCATTCAAGGGGAATTGGGAGGAAGGAGTTCAAAACCTCTCACGGGGTATTCGGCTCTTAGTCTTGTTTTGAGAGATCGTTGCATCATTCATCATACTTAGTTTTAAAAAGAATCATTAGATTAGCAATTACACCTATTCACCCTCCCTCTAGGTGTTTTTCACTCCACCTGTCATTCTCCCCCATAGAATGGTGGGCCCACTCAAATTATTGTTACATTAACAACACATTAACCCTTTTTATGTTAACATCAAACCTCAGACAAGTCACTCTTGTGAGTCCCTAAGCGGAGAATTTGTCACGATCACTTCAGACAAAATCCCTTTTGAAATTCCCAACAAGGAATTTGTATCCTATCTCCCCCAGCTTGATTGTCATATTAAAATCATAGCTCTGAAAATTCTTTAAAGCGTGAGATCATTTTAACTCCCCAGCGAGTTTTTAATAGATTCACCTTGTAGTCTTTTCAGTCCCCAGTGGACGTTTTGGTTGTCAAGTTCACATTATACCTCTAACAATTTATTCCAAAACTCCTCCAAGGAAATGCTAAATTCCTCATGGATATCAAATCACATTCCCCAATGGAAAAACTCATTTTGTCATCACGTCCGGTTCGTCACCTCTGAACGGCAAGATCTTAAGTTGGTGGTTTCTCAATCGGTTATATCCATGTTACCTTTTAAAGCAGATAGCCAAGTTTTATCTTCTAGTCCGGTAGGGACTACCATTTTGCCGTTATGTCCAGTACGCCACCTATGAACGGCAAGGCTCTGAGTCTGATGTTTCTTTGTCGGTTATGTCCAGTTTACCACCTCTGAACCGACGGGTACTCAGATCTATTTCCTTTCTATGGTACTCAAACTGTGATGTCCAGTTCGTCACCTCTGAACAGACAAGTGTATAACCTTGTTCTCCTTTTTCTTGTCAGGGCCAGGAGTTCTTTGCTATCAAGTTAATATGACTACCTCTGAATAGCGAATTGCGAGCCTGGTGTCTCTTAGTTGGTCATGTCCAGTCTATCACCTCTGAACCAACAGGTGCCCAGATCCAATTCACCCTTGCAGTCCCTAATAGGCTAGCTGCTAAGTTAATACAACTACATATGGTAGCGGATTCAGAATTAGTGTGTCTTAGTCTATCATGTCCAGTTCATCACCTCTGAATAGACAGGTACCTAAAGCCGGGTTCACCTTTATTTTGTTGTCTTGTCCAGCTCGTCACCTCTGAATGACAAAATCCTGAGCTTGGTGGCTTCTCAATCGGTCATGTCCAGTCCCATCATCTCTGAACCAATTGATAGCCAAGTCTCCCCTTTTTTATTTACTGTTATATCCAATTAATCACTTTTGAACAGTAAACACTCCACGTTTGGTAATCTCTAATCTGTTATGTCCAGTTCGTCACCTCTGAACCGATAATTACCCAATTTCACCCTTCTTTGTCATTGTATTCAATTCACCACCTCTAAATAGATGAGTCCATAACCTTATTTTCTTTTTTCACGTCAGGGCTGGGAGTTCTTTGTTGTCAAGTTAATACGACTACCTCTGAACAGCGAATTGCTAGCCTGGTGTCTCTTAGTTGGTCATGTCCAGTCTATCACCTCTGAATCGACGGGTGCCCAGATCAAATTCATTCTTGCAGTCTTAGTGGGCTAGCTGCTAAGTTAATACGACTACCTATGGCAGCGGATTCAGAATTTAGTGTGTCTCAGTCATCATGTCCAGTTCATTACCTCTGAAGAGACGGGTCCCTAAAGCCGGATTCACCTTCATTTTGTCGTCATGTCTAGTTCATCACCTCTTAATGATAAAATCCTGAGCTTGGTGCTTCTCAATCGGTCATGTCCAGTTCTATCATCTCTAAACTGATTGATAGCCAAGTCTCCCCTTTTTTGTTTACTGTTATGTCCAGTTAATCACTTCTGAACCGTAGATACTCCGCATTTGGTAATCTCTAATTGGTTATGTCTAGCTCGTCACCACTGAACCGATGATTACCCAATTTCATCCTTTTTTGTCATTATGTTCAATTCATTACCTCTAAATGACAAAATCTCATGTCTGACAATTCTTAATCAGTTATGTCCAGTTTATCATCTTTGAACTGACGGATCTCCATTAATCTTTTTGATTTAATGAATCCGAACAGATTCCTAAAACTACCTTCTTTTAATCACCAGTGAATTCTCATATTTGGCTGACTTTATCATGTTCTTAGCCTCTGGATAATTTCAGTCACATTTGTAATTTCTTCAAAAATTCAACTTAGTAAATTTTCAACCTTTTTAGTTCTTTCAAAAGAACTATTTACTAAGTTTTCATCTAAAGAAAACTTATATTACCTATAAGGACTTGCGCAAACAAATAAAGAAGAAGACATGGAAAAGAGCAAATGAGTCAAAGGCAAATATTTTATTGATTAAAAAAGAAGAGATACATTAAACTGGTCTCTCATGTGATATAAATTTACTCTCAAGAGAAAATAGTTTTTGTTTTCTATTCTCTTCAGCCATAGTAAGAGCCTGCGACTTTAGATTTTCATGATTGATAGCCGCCAGCTGAGCCAAATGAGTTTGAGCCTCCGCTATCACCGCCTTCTTCTCTGATTACAGCTTAAGAATTTGATCGCTCCAGGCACTCAGCTGTTCTATCCGAGCAGTCTCCTCCACACGCACCGGCCCAGCTTTGTATATAAGAAAGTTGGCTCTTTTTATCATTACCTCTGCCTTCTCAAGCTGTTCATTAGTATCAGTAAGTGCATTGTTGGAAGCATCAATTACATTGGCAATCTTCATCTTCTCAACCTTCAAATATTTCAACTTCTGAGACTCTGCTTCTAGTTCCTGTTGCGCCTCTACATAAGTCTTTTCATATGTTAAGAGAGACGTTGAGGCTCCTCTTTAACAAATGGGGTCAGATCTGAGTTATTCAAGTGATGCCACTCGCCCACATCTTACTTGAGATCCTCTACTATTAATTTCAGAGAGGCAGCTTAATCGATTCCCCTAAAATCCTTGATGGTCTCTATGTTTCGAGTAAGGACCACCTTCAGAAACTCGAACGGACTGGTTGAACCCTTCAACACCAAAGAGATGCACCACTTCAGACTCTTATAGAAGGTATCAATCATCTCCACCATAAATTCCTTCTCTACTTCTATCACTCCAGGCGAGCGAGTTAGCTTTGAAGGAGAAGTCTAGGGGAGTTCAGTGGCCACAATCGTTGAAGGTGTTACAGGGGCAACCGTCAACGCAACTGAGGAGATAGGTAGCAACCGAGGAGGAGTCTTCATAGAAACAAGCATGCTGGCTATCAGAGAAGTATGGCTGGTAATCATGGGACCCAACTCGACAACCAGTGTTGGAAAGTCTGGGCTGGTAATTACTTTTAAGCTAATATCAGCCAAAATTGGAGATGTGGTAGGAGTTGAAATTGGCTCACTGGTGGATTCAAGTTGAAGCCCAGTCTGTTCTGAGGATGATACGGTGGAAGGTGTAGGCGCTGCCCCATCGGTCATCATCGAATCACCAATGGAAAAAGGTCGACGTTAAATGATGCTACAGTAAAGAACATCGATCCCCACAATGTCCAATGTGATGGGAGCAATTGCCCCCTCTTGAGATGGCCCCGCAGTGGGAACAGTCAGCGCTAAGGTTTCTGTGAAAAAGTCTTGGAGTTAAAGAAATAAATACGGTAAATAAAAAGTTGATTGCTAAATTCTTACAGTCATTGCCTGGAGGAGCTGAGGTATCAACAGTAGTTGCCCAAATGCTGATCATCGCACCAGGAACAGTCTCCTTGTGGGAGGTAACCTCAGTAGCAAAAATTTTAGCTGAAGACACTTCAATGATAGGGGAATCCACCTTGCTACTTGGCATGTCCCCTGATGCAACTTCAGGAAATGCCATACTCTTAGCAGCTATAGTCTCAGTAAACACCTCCCCAGTAGCTAGTTCCTCGGCAGGTGGCTCAGTAATCAGTCGTCGTACTTCAGGGGTTTCCAAAATCTCTACGTCTTCAGATTCATATCCCTGAGTGGCGACCTCACCCTTCTCCAAAGTAGCGGTAGCCCCACCAGAAGGCCTAACATCTAGCTCTTGATCCCCAGGGCCTTCAGAGACAAAATATGTTGCATGATCCCCCCATGTAGGTGAAGAGATCATCAAATGTTTCCTCTCCTTCACCTTGAATTTCTGGCATGCATCTGAGATTAAGATTGGAAACAATTAATCACGAAAGTAAAAAAGGATAAAGAAAAAAATGGTATGAAGAGAATCAAGCTTACCGGGGACTTGAGCAGGCTCTTTCGGAGTCTCTTTTTGACCAGGCAACCTAATAATTATTGGAGAAGGAACTTCTGCTACAGACTCACTCACTGCAGCAGCAGAAGCCTGTCGAGCATCTCGACAAGCCCTCTTTACCACATGCATCTTACGATGCTCTTTTTGAGTAGGCTTCTTCCCAGTGGGTTCTTTAGAAGCAGGCTCCTTTGGCTCTGACTTCTTCCGCATCTGCTTGAAGTGTGTATCGCGGTCTTCTTCCTTTTCCTCTTCTTCTAGTGGAGCCTTACGTGCTTTGTTAGTAGCTTCTGGAGCAGCTTCTCCACCACCAATATCCTCAAATCGAGGACTCTCAGCATCTGAAGCTTCACTTCTAGCTTCGGCCAAGAACTCCTAGAGACCTGGGACCCAAACGCTTCCCCTGACCTTTTTCTATCGCCTTCTGCTTCAACCGCTTAAAGATGAGCTTAGTTCCAGTTGAGTTGATGTTAATTCTGAAGGGTTGGAGTTGGAGGTTTGATACCATTGACAAAACCCTAGCGATGTCAATAGATTAGGGGTTAAGTACGACATGCTAAATCGAGCCTCGGTAGCCGATAATGAAGTGTCTCCATGCTCTGGCTCCATCTATCAAACTCCCATAAATGCCAGACAGGGATTAGGATTGCTAACATAAAGCTGGTAATATTCAAACTGAAGAGCGAAGCTGTTGGGGATGTACGACTCTGATAACAGATATCTCTGCACCGGTACACTAAGTAAGATGGTCGGATACTGACCAGCCATTTAAATACGCCTACCCAAGCGAAGATCTTTCAACCCCCACATCGTAGAATTCTTTACCATCCAACACCGAAAATAGAGGGGAAGCATCTATACAGACTGTACGCGTCATAGCGACATACCAATTTTCGCACCCCGACCATGTAAGTCCGCAGCCATTGTGACCCTTCAAAGCGACAATGATGAACAAAGTGCACGCCTTTCGACGGATCTTCTCTGAATTGGATAATGGCGAGACAGTGTAATGCGAACCACGCCATCAGATATGTGTTCCACTCTAGGACAGGGTCCGTCGCGAGGAAGCACTTGCCCCTTTCCCCTCTTAGTAGCCGGTGGTCTACAGAAAGATTCTGTTAGTGCCCGAAAATCACGTTGGATATCGTATAACATGGCAGGAAGCAACCCAAGGGTTTGCCATAAGCACGCTGGACAGCAGAGAGAAGCGCCCACGATAAGATTTCATCATGCAGAGGAGATGGAATGACACATTTCTTTAACCAAACTGACAGGAAGCCGGTGAGGAGAGCTTTCCGAGATATAGGGTGTTTCGCCTGATGAAAGCTTTTAAACCTATCACCCATTTCATAGATCCCATCATCCTCCTCCAAGACAACATCTTCATAAGTACTGGATATCATCTTCTGGTGGATATTATTAACTGAAATCGAGAATTGAACATTTTCTAGGGCCCCGTCCAAAACTGAAAAATAGATAATCTGTCCAGACCTTTATCTCGTTCGGATTCCGCAAGTGTTATGGACATCCATACAGATGTAGAAATGACACATTAATTCCCGATATGTTCTGAACATCTCCGGACCATTCTTCTTCATCTACTCCAGCTCTATTGTGCAGGGGAAGTACTCCTCATACGACATCGAGCCCATTGGGAGGTTGGATATCTCCCACATCTTATGCAAGGCCAGTCCTAATTCACTTATAGGGGTAAAGAAAGTCCCCGATGCTGGATAATACAACTTGAAGGTGGCAAAGAAGTTAAGCACACTGATTTCTATCCTATAGCAGGTGGCCGTAAATGCTTCATATGAGTCCAATTTTCATCAGCTCTGCCTCAAAGTATTCCAAGATATAAAGCGCCAAGTCCCTCCACAATGGCTACTGAGCAGGATGTACCCAGCTGGGAGCCCTGAAATATCTCACCGGACAGTTACCGTGGACTTTGATGAACTAATTCAGGAAAGTTTGATCATCGCTGGGTTTTCTCCTATGGGGAGGTCTTGTCCTATCCTCCTGGGATACATATCGAGTACGACCCTAGCTGACCCACAATGGTTATAGCCATTCAACGTCAAAATTCTAACGTGAACAGAATCAGTAAATCGAGTCACCAACCATTTAATCTTCCGCGATGTCATTACTGATTGAAAGTACGAGAGTGGGAAGTGTCACCTGCTTGACGGAAGATAGTACTTCTCGCCTTTCACAGTGAAGATTCACTGGCCTTTCCTGGCAACTAGTTGTTGGTCAGAGTCTGGTGATGCATCCTCGAATACAAAGTCTGGTTTCCTATATACCACACGGCTGTGATCTTCGAGAGGGGCGGTGGCCAATATGCTTTGGGTAATACGCTCATCAGCCATAAGAATAAAGGTGTCCCTTTCTGGTGTACTCCTGTCACTGAAAAATGAGGCCTGGCCTTGGAACTAAAAGTGCACGTTTCCATCCATCCCTCTGACTGTTCCAAACTAACTATTCAAAGGTCCTGACGCATAGTGTACTGCAAAGAAACAAAAGGAAAGCTTGTTAACAAATCGAAGAAAATAAAAGTACACGAACCTTTGTCTGTACTGAACAGATAGAAAGGCCAAGGCATAGCTCTCCTATATGGCAAGGCTAGCCTCGTCTAGAGAGGTCAAGTCATAATCTCGCCTACATGACAAGGCTAGACCGGCGTTAAAAAGGCCAAGACAAAGCCTCGCCTATACGGGAAGGATAGCTAGGCCTTAAAAGGTCAAGGTATAACCTCATGTCAGAAAGGCCAACCAGGCCTTGAAAAGGCCAAGACATAGCCTCGCCTACGACAAGGCTAGCCTTGCCTCAGAAAGGCCAGCCATGCCTTAAAAAAGACCAAGGCATAGCCTCGCCTACATGGCAAGGCTAGCCTCGCCTAAAAGATGACTTTACCTAATCAGGCAAGTCTTAGCTTCGCCAAGAAGCTTAAAGAAAGGCTAAAATCTTTCCCCAAAATTCACCAAATGCGAGGATTAAGGGAATTCAATCCTTGAAATAGCTGATAAAGTTAAAATTGAGGGAGCTAAACTCCCTAAAATCACCAATTAATTGGTGGGGTCTCTGAAACACCGAGGCTCATCTGCTATCAGTCGAGTAACGACTGGAATGAAGGCTTCTGTCGCCTCAGGGATCTCAACCTCCTTGTCTAGACGGTGAGAGGACTCCATGGAATCGTTTTGGAGAGATGAGGAGGGTAAGGACCCTAGTATTTTTGAAAATGAAAGAGGAGGGAAGAAGAACCCTGTTGCAGTCTTGCTGAAAGAAGAGAAGATGAGTTCTCTGAGAAAGGACTACAGGGGTCCTATTTATAGGCTCTACGACATAGCCTCGCTGCTGGCGCTTCAAATTTTGAAGCGCAAGTGAGGCTAAAGCACTCAAGTGCTTAGCCTCGAGAAAGGGAGTAACCTCCCTCATAGCGCATGCGAAGCTAGCGCTAGGCAGAGCTGATAAGACAACTTTGCCTTGCAAGCGAATTTGTCTAGAGGCGAGGCTATTTCAGTCTCCCTGAGGCGAGACTATTTGAGTCTAAAGGCGAGGCTATTTCTCCCAGAGGTGAAACCTTGTCAGTCTAAAGGCGAGGTTATATCAGTCATGAGGCGAAGCTAGAAGCTTAAGTAGCTTCGCCTACCCAAGTTCAGCCATGAAAACGAAGCTGAGTCCAACCATAAAGGTGAAGCTAAAATTCACATATCTGTGGTCTTTTTTTCAACAATCAAAACAATTCAAAGTATTTTGAAATTCAAACCATCTCATTGCATATTTACAAACTTTGAAGAGGTTTTGTTGACACTCTAAAAAAACAAATTCCCCAGGTAGCACTTCAGCTGGTCTGAACGACATCCAAATTTATTGACATTTACAAGAGATAAGATGGACAAGCTGACGACCAAGTTCTACTCATCCTCAGAGATGAAGCGATGACTTGAAACTTACTGATCAAGTGAAGTAGACAGTAAACCAAGCATCACCTATAAAGAGGCCTAAGCATGACCCAAGAAGATAGCTTCGCTTGAAACTCTATAGCCTTGTTGAATGGCTAAAATATTCGATTCGCTTGAAACTTTTCTTGTGAACTTCTGAAAGCTCTTCATAGCTCTGCAAAGAGCTTTAGCTTCGCTTGAAGCTAATTACAGCTTCGCCTGAAGCTAATACTATCTTCGCCTGAAGCTTTTCCTGTGAGCTTCGCTTGAGGCTCTTCATAGCTCTGCAAAGAGCTAATCTTTAGCTTCATTTGAAGCTAATTGCAGCTTCGCTTAAAGCTAATTGCAGCTTCGCCTGAAGCTTTCTTGTGGTTTCGCCTGAAAACTGTGCTTGCTTCGCGCGAAGTTAATTCCAGCTTCGCATGAAGCTTTTTGCACTCCCTATGGGAGGGCTGCCAGGTCAACGTTTGACCTAGTCTTTAGTGGGCTAACCCCACTACGTTAGTGGGGTTAATGTTAGTGGGGTTAATGTTACTTTAAATGGGCGGTTACATCTACCCACTTCGTCCCATATTAAGTGGAGACAGACAGGTCAAAAGACCATTTTTTAGGCTCCTGCGAGCCTGTCTAGCCTCACACAAGACTTGTACTTAGCTTCGCACAAAGGCTTTATAGCCTCGCCTGAGGCTCAAAATAGCCTCTGGCGTGAAGCTAACTGATTGTTACTAGTCTTACTGAATTCCAGGACAGTTACACCCCTCAGAGCCTATAAATAGCTCATTTTTGGGGCTAATATTAGCTTTGTTGACTAGCAAACTGAAAATCAACAGATCAAAAGGCAAAAAAAGAGAGAAAGGGCTAACTCTCTCGCTTTCAAGAAATTCAGAGAGTTACTTCTCTAAATTTAGGATGTTAATACCCTAAGGCCTTCTTCTCTTAAGGAATCTCTAGAATCAGACGAGAAGGAATTTCTTAAGACTCCATTGATTGTATCGTCAATAGAATAAAGTGATCGCGCGCTGATCAGACTTCTACCGACACACTTCCCCAGAATCTCAGAAGGGATACTTGTAATTTTCTCTTCAAAATTTGTAAGTTTTCCTACTTTTGTGATTTACAATGGAAAACACTTACTACTGATCGGTCACTAATATTACACATACATTGTCACATTTCTGCATTTTATTTTAAATAAACTCTGCTAATTAATTATTTTTTATCATTTAAATTGTGCAGGCCTTTACCAAGGGAAAAGGAGAGAAAACAAGCCTAAAAGACCACTTAAGCTCAGATTTAAATGAGCTTAATTTAAAATCAAGGATTGGGACAGAAGATTTAAGGTGATCAGAGCAAATCGGAGCAGATAATACCAAATAAAAATTGGTTAAAATCAGATTTATTTGCATTTATTCGGTTAGCTTAAGGATAAACAGAGATATCGCCAAATCTAGAGAATATATTGAAAATCCAATTAGATAAAAGAAAGTATCAAAGTATCAACAGACCACGACCCCTGGATCTGGCCATTTGGCTAGATCCTGGCCGCGGATCCTCGGCTTCGTTAAAGTTATTAGGGGAGCATCATCTCCCCCTATCTTCGTACACTCTCCCCCGTTTGGTTTTTGCCTATAAATACTAGGATTTCTCAGTGTATATGGAGCGATCAATCAGAAAAAGATTATTAGGCTAGTTTTTAATTCTTTTTAGTGTATGTTTTTATTTTTTGTTTTATGTAAGTTTTATTTCTTTGTAAGTATAAGTTAGACTAAGATTCATGTAAGTAAGAGAGAGATTTATGTTGAGAGTGACACCGACGTAACTTCCTCCTTTCTTTCATCATTTTTGCAAGTAATAAAAAGGTAACTTTTTTATGTTCTTCTTTGTTTTCGTTTTATTCTTCTTCTTTCTACTCTTCCTCTTTTGGTTTTGATGATAGTTCAAGTGAGTCAAATAGCATCGGTATTGCCTTGCCTTAGCGAGTGCCATTGATAGCTCATGATGATGGATTCTTCCCTATGTTTGTGTCATTTCATACTTTCTCAAAGAAGTCTTAATGATGTAATGTGAATTGGGACTGAGTTAATCTTATGAGTTATGCACTGATCGCCTCCAGATCAAGGTAAACATGCAAGGATTCCGGGTAAGTCATCAACCGAAAGAGGTAAGTAAGTTCTTTTAATTTTTCTTCCTTTCTTTTAAATCCTTTAGTTTAGATCACTACCATCTCCCAACTTTTTTATTCATTTTTTTTTAATTTCTTTCTTTAACTTAGTTTTCTATTTTTTTCAAAATCATCATCTCCTTCTATCTATCCTCTTCACAAATTAACATAGTTTTAATTTCCTTTTCTTTAAAGAACAAGAGAAGAACTTTAACCATTTTCAAGTAATTTAAAAGAGAACTTACAAAACGCTTCCATCGCTAGTCCCTCCTTATGGATCACGATTCGCATAACCACTTGCTATTATGATAGTATTGAGAACTTGCACTTCTATTTTGTACTTCTGAAATTCTGTATTTTGTGTGCAGGTTAAACCTTAATTAAATTTTAGCGCCGTTGTCGGGGATTTTGGCGTCGTTGCACTCCTTGCCTTGTTGAGAATAAGTTTTTGAATAAAGACTAAGCTTAAAAATGAAAAGTTTGATTTTTCTATAATTTATAGATTACTTAATTCTTACAATAATACCTCAAATATTTTTCTCTTTCAAAATATGTTTTTTCAAAATACTAACACTTTGTTTCTCTTTATTTATGGATTTTGTGGGTGCAATCCACTAAAAACTCTCACGAGACAAAACTCGTCCTCTAGAAAAAAATCTAGAGGTTCAATGGCTTGTTGTATAAGCTCAGTGCAATCACGTGACCTGCGAAAGTGGTCTAATAATCTTCTAGGTTTGGTTAAGGACGAGCAAAAGATTGGTGTGGTGGTGTGATCGGTCACTAATATTGCATATACATTGTCACATTCCTGCATTTTATTTTAAATAAACTCTGCTAATTAATTATTTTTTACCATTTAAATTGTGCAGGCCTTTACCAAGGAAAATGGAGAGAAAACGAGCCCAAAAGCCCACTTAAATTCAGATTTAAATGAGCTTATTTCAAAATCAAAGATTGGGACAAAAGATTTAAGGTGATCAGAGCAAATCGAAGCAGATATTACCAAATAAAAACTGGTTAAAATCAGATTTATTGGGATTTATTCGGTTATTGAGGATAAATAGAGATATCGCCAAATCCAGGGAATATATTGAAAAGCCAATTGGATAAAAGGAACTACCGAAGAATCAACACACGGCCCCTAGATCTGGCCATTTGGCCAGATCCTGGCCGCGAATTCGCGGCAAAAACCATGGAGCTGTGGCTTGGTTAAAGTTGTTAGGGAGCGTCAACTCTCCCTATCTTCGTACGCTCTCCCCCGTTTGGTTTTTACCTATAAATACTGGGATTTCTCAGCGTACAGGGAGCGATCAACCACCATTAGATCTGTGCTCAATATTGTGGCAACAAAGAATTTACATCTGGAGCAGGTAGATGTTAAGATCATGTTCCTCTATGGCGATTTGGAGGAAAATATTTACATATTGCAGTCACAGGGGTAGATCATACCTGAGAAGGAGCAATTGGTTTGTAAGCTAAAGAAGAGTCTTTATGGTTTAAAACAGGCTCTGAGGCAGTGGTATCTGAATTTTGACTAATTCACGATGAGCAGTGGTTTCACAAGACTGGAGGATGATCATTGTTGCTATTTCAAGTTGTTCGAGAATTTCTATATCATGCTACTGTTGTGTTGGCCCAAAGGCCCATCACTCTAGTTTTGATGATGATTAACTCATGTACTTATAGTACTAATGATCTTGTGTTTATTTAGTCTCAGATTTGTTATCAAGATCTTAGTAGGTGTTTAGCTTCATCAAAGGATTAAAAGTCGTGTTTTGGAGCTAGCACGTGTTGATTTAAGAGCTTATGCATCAAGATCACATCAAGTACTCAAGAGGAGTCTAACTCATTGGATCATGGTTTGGACCAAGTAAAGAAGATGAGAAGATTTTCAAGTGAAGACCTTCAAGAGAAGACTTGTGTCTAAGTTTGTTTTTAGTAAGATTTTGTTTTTAGAAAAAATGTAAAGGATAGATTAGTTGGTGGATTGCTCAAGTATCATATACACTCACACACAAGATTTATATGAGTTTTCATAAAAGATTTTTCATTTTAGAAAATATCGTTTTGATTTTTGAAGTTTCATATATACATGTGTTTTAACCAAAACTATTTTAGAGCTTAATGACAAAAACATAGATATTTCATCATATATGTGCAGTGGATCATATCCATACACACTAAGCTTCAAAAGTGTTTAAAATATCTTATTTTTATATTTGGAGAAGTTTTGAAAAATCAATTTGGAAAAATACAAATTTTGTTTTAAGCCAAAATTTTCATAACACAAAAATAGTTCAAAATGTTTGTAACATATTTTGGTTTTTACTTAAACATGTTTGTATATGAAATTATATTACTGAATTTATTTTTGTAAATTTTTTGTGGATTTATGGGATTTTATTAAAGGTAAAAAGTCAAGTTTTAAATCCCCAAAATGTTTTTCTGGCCTTCAGCCGGTCGGCCGTGCCTGAGGTCGGTCGACCGACGTGCACAAAACGTGCACAGGTTGGGCTGGTCGACCGCGCGGTCGACCACCAGAGAGTGTCTGCACTCTGGAAATGGCCCGATCGACCAGGCGGTCAACCGCTAGGCCATTGCCCTGAAGGCCGGTCGACCGGCCGGTCGACCGACCTTCCCAACGGTCGAAAAATCGACCGTTGGCGGTCGACCGGGCGGTTGACCGACAGCAGCGTCAGCTGCTAATTTGGACCCCAATGGCTAATTTTTGTTAGCCTATAAATTGGGGCTTCCTTGGGCTATCTTAGATAAGATTTCAAGTGGGTTTTTGAGCTAGTTTTTCTTACACTTCTAAGCGTTTATCTCTACTTATTTTAGAGCCAAAACTTCCATATCAAAAGGTGAGTTTTTCAAGAGTGTTTTGTAAAAGAGATTTCTTGAGTTTTTTTTTATCACAAATCAATCCTTGTTTTTCTCACACAGTACTTGAGCTTTCCATTGATAAATCCATCCTATAGGAGAGTTGTTGTGAGAGTGATTTTAGGTGATCAAAATATTTAGATCACCAAGTGTTCTTCATTGTATTTGAGGAGGCGGACTTACGGGTTCGCGTTGTTTCGAGTTCTAGTGAGAGCTCGGTGTAGAGGTACGGCTTCGGCAAGCTAGTGTGCTTGTGTGTGTTGTTCTTGCGGAATAAGAGAGGGACTAGAGAGTCTAAAAGAGTTCTAGTGTGAACTCGCTTGTAGGTGTTGCGGCACCGAGTGATCTGATGGGATCGTTTTTAGTGAAAACCTTCATAGTGTTGAAGGCGGGAACGTAGAGTAAGGGTGCTCGAACCTCGAAACAAATCTCCCGTATTTGCGATTGCTCTCTTTATTTCTCACTTGTCTTATATCTTGCATGCTTACATTACCTTTATCCTTACTTGCTTGATATATTTGTGCTTATATTGTTATATGCTTGGGGTTTCTTTGCTCGCACTTGTATTCAACCAAGAGAGCCAAAGCGGCACCTTAACACTTATCTAGAGGAATCTTGAGGAGATAGTCCAGAGCCCTTCATAGGGAATTCGGCTACACTCTTGTGTTATATTTGGTGTGTTTAGCGTTAGAGTTTTTAGTTTGCATAAATAGTTTTAATTCCGCATTAATTCATCATTAGTTTAGCTAGTCACCTATTCACCCCCCCTCTAGGTGATTTCAATTGGTATCAGAGCCAAGTGCTCTTGATTTATGTCTTACAATCTAGAGTTAAAGATCCTTATTTTATAGCTAATCACAATATTTGTACACACACACACACACACATGGATTTCATGTCACCTCCCACTTTTGACATTCTTAACATCCAAACTTGAAAAGTTAAGATGTCCTTGTACCTCAAAGGCCTAGGCATTCATGTTTATCTTGCTTCCATTAAGAATTCATATTTTAATAATAGCAAGTATATTGAGGCTAACTCAAAAGCCATTCATGCTTTAAAGAGTACCCTAAATGATGAATATTTATCTAGGATTTCTAACCTTGATTCGGCTTTTGTAGTATGGAACACTATTGTCTCCCTTGACGAACAAGAGCAATACTATGCGGGGAGCGACTCGGATGTTAGAAGTGAGGCTTTCAATGTATGCTACATGGTCCAAGGGGATAACCCCCTTGAGGTAAACTCCGAATCCGAGTTAGAAGAGAATGTTGATATGTCTTATAATAAACTTGCATCTTTTTGTCAACAACTTCTTGAAAAGTATGAGTTGCTTAAAAAGGATAATAAGAAAATGAAAAATAAATTTGATTCCTTGTTAAAAGAAAAAGATTCTTTTCAAAATAAATTGGAATGTGTTTCAAAAGAAAATGATTTCTTGAAAAAGGAGAATATTTCCTTATCTTCAAAATTAAATGATCTTTGTGAAGGAAATAATTCTTTGAAAAATAAATTAGTTTCATGGAAAAACAAAAAGAAATTGCTTTACAAGAAAATAACTCTCTGAAAAGAAAAGTTATTTCAAAAGAAAAGAATATTGATTCTCATTCTCATCATGCTTCTCATGCCTCCATTGATAAAAATGAGATTTATTTTTTGAAAAATAGAATAGATTGCTTGAGCTCAACTTTGAGCAATTGTGCATTTAACCGTAAAAGATTAGAAATCTTGTTTCAAAAGAAACAAGCTCCACATGTTCATGTACATCACCCACAACATGCATATGCACATTTTGCACGTTATGATCACACTCATATACATATGCATTCTAGAGTGTACAAGTGCACACATTGCGGCCGTAAAGACCATTTAGCAAAATTTTATTATGATAGAGTAAATTCTTTAAATTTTGCGAATAAAAATGTTTGGGTTCCAAATAATGCTAACCCCCGTGTACCCAAAAGAAAATAGGTACCAAATCTCTACCTCTTGTGTTTGATGTAGGTGTGGGCTCTCACATGACGTGAGAGGGTTGGTGCCTTGGTGGTGGATGCACATGGACTAGATGGACACACATATTGATGCACGCTATCAAGAAATTTTTGGTGGGAAGACCACCAAGTTTTGGAGACTTAGAGTGTAGTTCATGTGATTTGGTAACTATCTCTCAACTCCATTTAATTTACATGCTTGTATACTTGATGATTGTTAGCAAGATTTTATTTTTTGTTAAAATAATCATGTTTTGTGCTTCATGTGGTAAATACTTGTTTAGATGTAGTTTTTATCAAAACTTGTGTATATACTTGTACAAATAGTGAGCAACATTTGATTCTTATATGTTTATACTTTATTGCTCATTTGTACTCATTACATGTACATGTATAATCTAGTTTTGATGATTTCCTCATTTACACTTGTTTTGCCTATCCTTGTGCATGTTTTGCTTCATGTATATGTTATGTTTGTTCAAAGCTAATAAATATACATGTATACCCTTTAGTCACTTGCCTTCATGCAAATTACTCTTTGGACTCATTTGTATTTAGGATATGTATGTATATTGGATAAAACATACATATACCTTGAAGTTAGTTTTAATGAAAAATAAATTTTTTATGAGTTTCATATTTAAAATGAATCTTCATGATTTTCACATGTTTTATGTTTTGAGCCTAATTGACTATTTTCATGAATATGCTATTCACATGATACTTGTGCACTCACATTTTATTTGTTTTCTCATGACTATGTTTTCATGAGCATTTTTGAGCTTTATCGATCTTGAGTGACAATATTTGTGTACTTAGCTATGATTCATGAGATACATATGATTTGTTTTCATGTTTTGAAGGATCTTTTACTAGTTTTTTAAAAATTATTTTAACTAGTTATTTATTCTTCAATTGATAGAGTTTTTAAAACTATGCTAAAATATTTTCAAACTCTTGTTTTTGAAAACCTTACCAATCCCTCAAAGGGCGGAAGGATGGGCGACCATACCTTGTATGCCTTATTGAAAACCTTTTATCATGTGCATGAATAGAGTGATTATTTTTGAGCAATACACTTGATCCTCATTGTGTTTTCAATTGGTATCACAATTGATATTTATTTTGTATGCTCATATGTTTTCTTATATATGTATGCTTCAAATTTTCAAATAATATCAATTTCTATTGGTATTTTTATTTTCATACATATATATGATTTGATTGTGCTTGATTTACTATAGTCTTACTTGTTTAAAGCACAAATTATGTTTATGCTAAGCTAGTCTTATATCTCAATTTCAATTGGTATCTTAATTGGTCTTTTAATAAGCTTATACATTATTTTCAATTGGTATTTAATTTGGTATCAAAATATACTTTATATTGTACCATTTATTTGATATCAAAATTTACAATATACTTCAATTGGTATCAATATGTTTCAATTTTCAATTGAGTTTAAATTTCAATTGGTATCAATGGATTTTACCTATTTGGTATCAAAATTTACCATATATTTCAATTGATATCAAAATATAAAATATTTTCTTTCATTAATATCAAAATATACAAATGTTTCAATTTCAATTGGTATCACAAATTTCCTATTTCATATGGTATCAATATCTTGTGATATCTCAAATTGATTTGTTGAAAAATTCAAAATTTGTACTGTTTATTTATGATTGGTATCTTAAAATTTTGTTTATGTACAAATGGTATCTCAAAATTTGTTTAAGTATTATAAAAATTTGTGTTTAAAAATGTTTTGATATATATTGCCTATATGCAAGGGGAGCTTAACATCTCTTCTATATATAGATTCATGTTGAGTGTATCTTATATTGAGGAGCTTGACATCTCTTATTTATGTGATATACGTGTGTAGGGGGAGCTTCACATCTCCACTTATGTATTGTATATTATGCTTTATGTGAGTTAGGGCTTTGTCATCCCTTCTTCATGTAATGCATGTATGCGGGAGAGCTAACTTCACGTCTCTCTCTTTTCTGAAATCACCTAGAGGGGGGTGAATAGGTGAAATGGCTAATCTAGAAACTCAATGCGGAAGCTTAAAACTAATTTGCAACACACTTAGTATAACACACAAGTGTAGCCGAATTCCCCGTGAAGGGCTCTGGACTAACTCCTCTTGATTCCCCTAGATATGGGTTGAGGTGCTATATGAAGCTCTTGTGGTTAAGTACAAGTGAGGCACACAAACACAAGCCAAGCATATAATGGATATACAACAATATGAAAGATGCAAGGCAACACAAGCAATATGAATGATATGAATGAAGAATGATGCTTTGCACAAATAAAAGAGAGAGAGTTTAGAGATAATGGATCAAATGCAAACACAAAGATATGTTTCGAGGTTCGAGCCCCTAGCTCTAAGTCCCCGCCTTCACCGAGAAGGATTTCCAATCCACTATACTCCCACCGAGGGAATCTCCACTGAGGAGGATTTGTTACAACACAAGGAGTACCGAACTCCTCTCTCAAACACCGCCTCACAACCGAGGGGTAGGCCCGTAGCCAATACAACAACCAACACCTCTACCGAAGAGGGTTACAAACACCAACTCCACCTCTCACTAGAGGGAGCAAACAACAACCAACTCCACCTCTCACTAGAGGGAGTAAACCACAATCTCAACCTCTACCAAAGAGGGAGCAACCCAATCAAAGCAAGGGTTTTACAACAAGTGGTTACAAAGACCACAAACTCTCTTTTCCACAAAAACAAAGACCTAATAGATTAGGATAGAAGATATAGCTCAAGTGTGAAAATCAAGGTGTTTTTGGAAAAAAAAAGTAACAAAAAAACTACTTGGGAAATCTCTTGTAGATGATAGAAATGTAAATCCAAAACAATATCCCAAAAACCTAGTTTTCTTTGATTTTCCAAAACCCTTGAAAAACAATAAAGATGAAATCTTTAATCTTTAAAACTCTTTTGAAAATAGTATAAAACACTTGGAAACTAGAATTTTTATCTTGTAAAAACCTTAACCAAAATCCCAAGTAAATGGGGTTTATATAGGCTAAAACCAGAAACTAGCCGTTAGGCTGGTCTGGCAGCCTGACAGGCTTGCGGTCAACCGGCCGGTCGACCGCCAAGGGTCAAAAATATGACCGTTGGAGCATCCCGGTCGACCGCCCGGTCGACAGCCCAGATACAGAGAGCAAGGCTCTCTGGTCTGGTCGACCGACCGGCCCCGTGTCTGCCAGACGTGCATAGAACTGTGCACGTCGGTCGACCGGCCCTTGGTTCGGTCGACCGACCTGGCCTGTCAGCCACTATCCTGAGTCAGAAACTGGGTAAAAATAATATTTAAAAATTCTTTTAAATCTTGTAAAAATCCCCAAAAATAGTTTTAACATTTTGCATTGATATATAAACATGTGATAAAAGTTTCAACTCAAATATCAAGCAATT
The DNA here is from genome assembly GCA_038442645.1 of Agave tequilana. Classification (NCBI taxonomy): domain Eukaryota; kingdom Viridiplantae; phylum Streptophyta; class Magnoliopsida; order Asparagales; family Asparagaceae; genus Agave; species Agave tequilana. The sequence goes on from JAVJIF010000473.1 coordinate 72,866, forward strand.
TGAACTATTTTTGTGTCTAACAATTTTTACCAAAAACCAAAACTGTATTTTATCAAACTTGGATTTTTCAATAGGAAATCTGATTTTTCCTAAAACTCATTGAAATACAAAAACATGATATTTAAACACATTGAAGCATGTTGCATATGGACATAAGTCCAATATACATGAAACATATATATATCATGGTTTTTGTCTTTAAATCCAAAAATATGTTTTGTTAAAAATACCAAAACATAAAACTACATGAATAGGTATGTCAAACTAAGTTTGTATAAGTCATGTAAGCATGTATGTATATAGAGCACATCTAATATACATAAAAACAAAGTAAACTTGTTTTGATCAATCTATTCATGAAAACCAAATCCAAAACATAAAACTTGTGTGTGTTGTGCACTTAAGCATATCAACTATTCTTATCTTTACACATGGATCTAAAACACACTAAACTAAATTAGGATACCTAAGTCTTCTTGACGATCTTCATCTTCAAGTCGACTCTGTCCAAACTCCATCCACCGAGCTTGACTCCAATGAGTGGTAAACAAGATCTTGACGCTCGGACTCGGGAATCACCAAGTGAAGGCTTCCAAACTCCTCTTTTTGAAGCAATCACCAACTAATATCTTGTTACATGATCTGAACTAAAATCACACGATTATTAGTAAACATAACTGCATGAGTTAATCATCATCAAAACTAGAGAGGAAGGCCTCCGGGCCAACAATCTCCCCCTTTTTGATGATGACAAAACTCATGGAGTTATATATGCATGGATTAAAGTTAAGCTTCAAAGAAGCTCCCCCTTAACTCATGCATAAACAAATAAACATAAATATGCAATGAATTATGAAACATGAAACATGCATAGATATGCATAAACGATAAAAGGTTCTAGATACCGATGAAATTCTCCAATGAAATTTTCAAAAACAAATAAACATGCTCTAGATACCAATTAAACTTAATATATGCAAAAATATAAGTATGCATATAAAACTCAAACTCAAAATCTTTCTCCCCCTTTTTGTCAATCATCAACAAAGGGGTAAAAACCAAAAACAATAAATTTTTTTTTCCCATTTTGTTTGAAACAAAGAATCAACAAAAGGGTAAAAACCAAAACAATAAAAACAGTGTTCTCCCCCTTTTTGTCTAAAACAAAAACAAAGTCAATAAGGGTGACATTAAACATGATACCAATAAAAAATATGTCAATGAAGTGCCTCTTGATACAAATTTAAAAAAATGAAAACAACATCTTGATACCAATTGAAATAATTGTTCATTTTAAACATATGATATCAATTGAAATTATTATTTTCTATCATAAAGTAAGAGAATAAAATACCAATTGAAAACTAAAATATAAGTTTTCTCCCCCTTTATGAAAAACCAACTAAAAACATGCATAAGCTTGTTTAAGGATACCAATTGAAAGCTAATCAATTGAAACATGATATTCATTTAAACATACAAGCTTAAGCATAAACAAAATATATATGTATGAAAAATTTAATACCAATTGAAATTGATACTATTGGAATTGAAAGCATACATACATACAAACATATATGAGTATACAAGAAAGGTCAAAATTGATACCAATTGAAAGAATCCAATGATACCAATTGAAACAACAATAATATCAAAGTATAACTCATATAACCTATCCTCCCATCATGTTCAAGTTTAAAATGATTTTCATTATAAAGCATACATGAGCGTGATCGCCCATCCATCCACCCGTGGAAGGTAGGAGTTTTCAAAAATGGATTTGAAAATATAGTTTGTTTGAAAATCACTACCATAATGAAGAATACGAACTAGTTTAAATGAAAAATTTGTAAACTAGTACGAAATCCTTCAAGCAATGAATAAAACAAAATATTTTTCATGAAACAAGAAATCCACATGATATCTAACACTCAAGTCAATGAGGCATAAATATGACTCATGAAAACAAAATATGAGTAAACAATAAAGGTGAGTATTCAAATAAAATGTGAAGATCACAATCATGAAAAAAAATATTCCATTAAGCTCAATATTCCTTAAAACAAGAAAATCATCAAAACTTATTTAATCTTCAAGGTATATGTATGTCTTATACAAACTAAAGTATACATACATATCCAAAAACAACGAGTCCACAAAGATATATGCATGAAGGCACGTGGCTCAAAAGGATATACATGTATATCTAATAGTTTGGACAAGATAGACATATACATGAAGTTTAAACATGAAATCATGAAAACATGAATAACTAAATTTTCATTAAAACAAATTTCATTTCAAGGTATATGTATGATTTGTCAACACAAGAAGTATACATACATATCCCCAAACACAATTGAGTTCATAAATAAAGATTTGCATGAAAAGCAAATGACTCAAGGGGTATACATGTATATCTTAAAGTTTGACAAAATAAACATATACATGAAATGAAAACTCATAAAACAAAACCAAAATAGGAATACAAGTTTAAAATGCATGAATCATCAAAACTAGACTATACTAGCACATCTAATGGGAACAAATAAGCATTCAAGCTCAAACATATATAGATTTATTTGTGGCCCACTATATGCACAAGTATATACATAGTTTTAGTGAAAACTAATATCTAAACATATAATCACATCATGAAGCATCAAAACAAGATAAAAATCAACATGATAAACATAAACGTGATTATTATGGAAATCCACATGTTATTAAACCTATGATAAACATGATAGCTAAACAAAGGTGAGAACACAAAAATAATAGTCCATATTAAACATGGGTGTCTCAAAAGGCTATACATGCATGTCAATGGTCTAATAATCATGACATTTTCATAATAATCTATAAACATCAAAACATGCTATAAAACAAATGATATGAAAGCATGTAAATAATAATTAGGAGTTAGGAATCGTTACCAAAACCTAGAAGGCAACTTTCCTTGTCTCCAAAACATGGTGGTCCTCTCCACCAAACATCCCTTAAAAGTGATGCCTCCAAATAGTCCTCATGAAGCTCGGAACACATCCACTCTAAGGTACGGCTACTCTCACGTCATGTGAGAGCCCACACCTACATCATAAATAAGAGGGGTGGTCTTTGGTACCCACACTCTTTTGGGTCCATGGGGGTTAGTCCCTTCTCTAACCCAAACAAACTTATTTGCTAAATTACAATCATGTATACGATCATAGCAAAATTTAGCAAGGTGGCCCTTACGTCCACAATGTGTACAAGTGTACACATGAGCATACATATGATGGGTGTGTCCGTGAGGAGCATGTGTATGCCGTGGATGGTGTGCATGCATAGATGGAACTTATTTCTTTCGAAACAAAGATTCCAAACGTGAATGGCTAGAAACACAATGGCTCAACGTGGAGCCTAAACAATCCATATTCTTCTTCAACAAATTTATATCATTTTTAATTAGAGAAGAAATGGAGCATGCAAGGGGTGATCTAGGTGAAACTACCCTAGCATGGCAAACATGTGCATCAATCTTATTTTGCAAAACTTCATTTTTCTTTAAACAAACATTTAAATCATTTGAGATAGAAATTATTTTATTTTTCAAAGCAACATTCTCTTTTAAAACAAAATCAACTTTTGAAGACAAATTTTCATTTTTCTTCAAAATTGATTCACAATCATTTTTAGATTTTAAAAATTTATTTTCTTTTAATGCAAGTTCAAGTTGAGATTTTAATGAATCCCTCTCATTTGAAATCTCTACCTTTTCTTGCAAAACCATGTTAAGCTTAGAAGACAAATTCTCTTTTTCATTATTTAAAGCACAAGTCTTCTTTTTCAAAAGGTTGTATTTTTTCAATAATTTTTCACACACAATAGATAGTTCTTCATTCAAGGCATGGGCATCAACAAAATCATTACATGAAGAACTAGCATCATCATTATCTAGTTGAGATTCCGATTGTACCTCAAGGGAGTCATTCCCTTGGACCATGTGGCATTGAGACTCGGATTCTCCACTAGATTCCTCCGGTTGGATTGGCAATTGAAGCTTGGAGGTGGTTGTGGTTGTCAACATGTTCCACACTGCAAATGCGGAATCAAAGTTAGAAGCAAGCAAAAGATATTCTTTAGGAAGTGTGCTTCTAATAGCTTCAAGGGCTTGTGCATTGCCCCTGCATGCTTGCTATCACTAAGGTAGGATTCCTTGTTAATAGCAAGGTGAACCTTATATCCTAGGGTTTGTAGGAAAATGGACATCTTAGTCTTCCAAACAACAATGTTGGAAGGGTCAAACATAGGTGGGGTCATGAAGTCCATGGGTGCAAACTAAAATGTGTGCAAGCAAACAAATGTGCAAATGCAAATGTAGATTAGCAAACAAGGATCTCACTCCTAGGTTGTTAAACCTAAGTATCAAGAGCATAGGCTCTGATACCAATTGAAATCACCTAGGAGGGTGAATAGGTGAAATGGCTAATCTAGAAACTAAATGCGGAAGGTTAAAACTAATTTGCAACACACTTAGTACAACACACAAGTGTAGCCGAATTCCCCGTGAAGGGCTCTGGACTAACTCCTCTTGATTCCCCTAGATATGGGTTGAGGTGCTATATGAAGCTCTTGTGGTTAAGTATAAGTGAGGCACACAAACACAAGCCAAGCATATAATGGATATACAACAATATGAAAGATGCAAGGCAACACAAGCAATATGAATGATATGAATGAAGAATGATGCTTTGCACAAATAAAAGAGAGAGTTTAGAGATAATGGATCAAACGCAAACACAAAGATATGTTTCGAGGTTCGAGCCCCTAGCTCTACGTCCCCGCCTTCACCGAGAAGGATTTCCAATCCACTATACTCCCACCGAGGGAACCTCCACCGAGGAGGATTTGTTACAACACAAGGAGTACCGAACTCCTCTCTCAAACACCGCCTCACAACCGAGGGGTAGGCCCGTAGCCAATACAACAACCAACACCTCTACCGAAGAGGGTTACAAACACCAACTCCACCTCTCACTAGAGGGAGCAAAAAACAACCAACTCCACCTCTCACTAAAGGGAGTAAACCACAATCTCAACCTCTACCAAAGAGGGAGCAACCCAATCAAAGCAAGGGTTTTACAACAAGTGGTTACAAAGACCACAAACTCTCTTTTCCACAAAAATAAAGATCCTAATAGATTAGGATAGAAGATATAGCTCAAGTGTGGAAATCAAGGTGTTTTTGAAAAACAAGTAACAAAGAAAAACTACTTAGAAAATCTCTTGTAGATGATAGAAATGTAAATCCAAAACAATATCCGAAAAACCTAGTTTTCTTTGATTTTCCAAAACCCTTGAAAAACAATAAAGATGAAATCTTTAAGCTTTAAAACTCTTTTGAAAACAGTATAAAACACTTGGGAAACTGGAATTTTTCTCTTGTAAAAACCTTAGCCAAAATCCCAAGAAATGGGGTTTATATAGGCCAAAACCAGAAACTAGCCGTTAGGCTGATCTGGCAGCCTGACAGGCTTGCGGTCGACCGGCCGGTCGACAGCCAACGGTCAAAAATATGACCGTTGGAGCATCCCGGTCGACCGCCCGGTTAACCGCCCAGATACAGAGAGCCAGGCTCTCTGGTCCGGTCGACCGACCGGTCGACCGGCCCCGTGTCTGCCAGACGTGCACAGAACTGTGCACGTCAGTCGACCACAACAGTCGACCGGCCCTTGGTTCGGTCGACCGTGCGGTCGACCGACCTGGCCTGTCAGCCACTATCCTGAGTCAGAAACTGGGTAAAAATAATATTTAAAAATTCTTTTAAATCTTGTAAAAATCCCCAAAATAGTTTTAACATTTTGCATTGATATATAAACATGTGATAAAAGTTTCAACTCAAATATCAAGCAATTTGAACTATTTTTGTGTCTAACAATTTTTACCAAAAATCAAAACTGTAATTTATCAAACTTGGATTTTTCAATAGGAAATCTGATTTTTCCTAAAACTCATTGAAATACAAAAACATGATATTTAAACACATTGAAGAATGTTGCATATGGACATAAGTCCAATATACATGAAACATATATATCATGGTTTTTGTCTTTAAATCCAAAAATATGTTTTGTTAAAAATACCAAAACATAAAACTACATGAATAGGCATGTCAAACTAAGTTTGTATAAGTCATGTAAGCATGTATGTATATAGAGCACATATAATATACATAAAAACAAAGTAAACTTATTTTGATCAATCTATTCATGAAAACCAAATCCAAAACATAAAACTTGTGTGTGTTGTGCACTTGAGCATATCAACTATTCTTATCTTTACACATGGATCTAAAACACACTAAACTAAACTAGGATACATAAGTCTTCTTGACGATCTTCATCTTCAAGTCAACTCGGTCCAAACTCCATCCACTGAGCTTGACTCCAACGAGTGCTAAACAAGATCTTGACGCTCGGGCTCGGGAATCACCAAGTGAAGGCTTTCAAACTCCTCTTTTTGAAGCAATCACCAACTAATATCTTGTTACATGATCTGAACTAAAATCACAAGATTATTAGTAAATATAACTACATGAGTTAATCATCATCAAAACTAGAGAGGAAGGCCTCCGGGCCAACATCTTCATCAATGTAAATCGCATATATATATCCTTATTGTTGATTTGTTTTTCACCCCTTTGTTGATGATTGATAAAAAGAGGGAGAAAGATTTTGAATTTATATATGCATTTTTGAGTTTTTACATATATCGAATTTATGCATCTTATGTTTTCACAAAATGGGGAGAATGATTTTGAAAGTTTAAACAAAAAGGGGGAGAAAGTTTTTGGGAAAAGAACTTTTGATTTATGCATGTTTCTCTCATCTTGTTAATGTATATATATTTGTTTAGTTTTATGCACTCCATTGCCATATCTTATTGTTTATTATTATGCATGAGTTAAGGGGGAACTTCTATGAAGTTTAACTTTAATCCATACTTATATAACTCCATAAGTTTTGTCATTATCAAAAAGGAGGAGATTGTTGATCCAAAAGCCCATCACTCTAGTTTTGATGATGATTAACTCATGTACTTATAGTACTAATGATCTTGTGTTTATTTAGTCTCAGATTTGTGATCAAGATCCTAGTAGGTGTTTAGCTTCATCAAAGGATTTAAAGTCATGTTTTGGAGCTAGCATGTGTTGATTCAAGAGCTTGTGCATCAAGACCACATCAAGTACTCAAGAGGAGTCTAGCTCATTGGATCATGATTTGGATCAAGTCAAGAAGATGCGAAGATTTTTAAGTGAAGACCTTCAAGAGAAGACTTGTGTCTATATTTGTTTTTAGTAAGATTTTGTTTTTAGAAAAAATGTAAAGGATAGATTAGTTGGTGGATTGCTCAAGTATCATATACACTTACACACAAGATTTATATGAGTTTTCATAAAAGAGTTTTCATTTTAGAAAATACCGTTTTGATTTTTGGAGTTTCATATATACATGTGTTTTAACCAAAACTATTTTAGATCTTAATGACAAAAACATAGATATTTCATCATATATGTGTAGTGGATCATATCCATACACACTAAGCTTCAAAAGTGTTTAAAATATCTTGTTTTTATATTTGGAGAAGTTTTGGAAAAATCAATTTGAAAAAATACAGATTTTATTTTAAGCCAAAATTTTCATAACACAAAAATAGTTCAAAATGTTTGTAACATGTTTTGATTTTTACTCAAATATGTTTGTATATCAAATTATATTACTGAACTTATTTTTGTAGATTTTTTGTAGATTTATAGAATTTTATTAAAGATAAAAAGTTAAGTTTTTAAATCCCCAAAATGTTTTTCTGGCCTTCAGCCGGTCGACCGCACGATCGACCGTGCCTGAGGTCGGTCGACCGGGCAGTCGACCGACGTGCACAGGTTAGGCTGGTGGACCGCGCGGTTGATCGCCAGAGAGTGTTCGCTCTCTGAAAATGGCCCGGTCGACCGGCGGTCGACCGCTAGGCCATTGCCCTGAAGGCGGTCGACCGGCCGGTTAACCAACCTTCCCAACGGTCGAAAAATTGACCGTTGGCAGTCGACCGACAGCAGCATCAGCTGCTGATTTGGACCCCAACGGCTAGTTTTTATTAGCCTATAAATTGGGGCTTCTTTGGGCTGTTTTAGATAAGATTTCAAGTGGGTTTTTGAGCTAGTTTTTATTTTGTTACACTTCTAAGTGTTTATCTCCACTTATTTTAGAGCCAAAACTTTCATATCAAAAGGAGAGTTTTTCAAGAGTATTTTGTGAAAGAGATTTTCTTGAGTTTTTCACCACAAATCAATCCTTATTTTTCTCACACAATACTTGAGCTTTCCATTGATAAATTCATCCTATAGGAGAGTTGTTGTGAGAGTGATTTTAGGTGATCAAAGTATTTAGATCACCAAGTGTTCTTCATTGTATTTGAGGAGGCGGACTTACGGGTTCGCGTTGTTTCGAGTTCTAGTGAGAGCTCGGTGTAGAGGTGCGGCCTCGGCAAGCTAGTGTGCTTGCGTGTGTAAATCTTACAGAAACAAGAGAGGGACTAGAGAGTCCAAAGGAGTTTTAGTGTGAACTTGCTTGTAGGTGTTGCGGCATCGAGTGATCCGGTGGGATCGTTTTTAGTAGAAATCCTTCATAGTGTTGAAGGCGAGAACGTAGAGCAATGGTGCTTGAACCTCGAAACAAATCTCCGTGTTTGCGATTGCTCTCTATCTCTCACTTGTCTTTATATCTTGCATGCTTACATTGCCTTTATCTTTACTTGCTTGATATATTTGTGCTTATATTGTTATATGTTTGGGGTTTGTTTGCTCGCACTTGTATTCAACCAAGAGAGCTAAAGCGGCACCTCAACTCTTATCTAGAGGAATCTTGAGGAGATAGTCCAGAGCCCTTCACAGGGAATTCGGCTACACTCTTGTGTTATACTTGGTGTGTTTAGCGTTAGAGTTTTTAGTTTGCATAAATAGTTTTAATTCCGCATTAATTCATCATTAGTTTAGCTAGTCACCTATTCACCCCCCTCTAGGTGATTTCATGTTGTACGTAGATGATATGCTTGTTGTTGGTTCCAGCATGAAGGAGATTGTGAATCTCAAGGCCAGTTTGGCGGAAAAATTCTCAATGAGGACTTGGGTCCTGCGAAAAGAATTCTTAGAATGAGGATCAGCAGAGAGAGAAAAGAGGTTGTTGAAAGTATCATAAGTCGAGTACGTTAAGAAGATATTGAAGATGTTTAACATGGCAGAAACTATACCTGTGAATATTCCACTCAGAGGTCATTTCAAGCTCCCGGAGGCACAAAATCTGACTACAAAAGACGAGAAGGCTTTCATGTCAGAGGTGCCATATGCATCAGCTGTGGCCAGCATGATGTATGTTTTGGTTTGCACAAGACCAGACATTGCTCAAGCAGTGAGAGTTATTAGCAGATACATGAGCAACCCCGGGAAGAAGCACTGAAGAGTTGTGAAGTAGATCCTGAGATATCTGAAGGACAGTTCAGATATGACATTGTTCTATGGAGGCACGGGCGTTTAGCTGATATGTTGACTCTGACTTTGCGGGTGATGTAGATAGTCGGAGGAGTATCACTGATTATGTCTT